>WNWK01036331.1:0-19221 GCA_009830355.1 Cherax destructor | reverse complement strand
ATAGTTCTTAGTCGTAGCAAACATTCTCGTTGTTCCCATTAGTAGAAGTATAAACTATTGTCTTCTATAGCTGGTCCATATACTACAGTTGTCTTCCTTGAAGGGAGCATATACCATAGTCTTCCTTGGAGGAAGTGTACACTGTAGTTGTCTTCCTTGGTGGGAGTATACACTGTAGTTGTCTTCCTTAACAGACGTATTTACTGTAATTTTCGTCTTTAACAGGAGTACCTAATGTATTTATTGTCATTAGCAGGATAATATACAGTTTTTGTCATCCTTACCAGATGAATATATTATAGTTGTCATCCTTAGCAGGAGCGAATGTTACTACAGAGGTATCTATTATATTTGTTTTTATTCTTAGTAAGAGCATACACTGTATTTGTCATCCTTAGCAGGAGCATACACAATATTTGTCATCCTCAGCAGGAGCATAGATTACAGTTGTAGTACTTAGCAAGAGCATTTAGCGTAGTTGTCGTACTTAACACCACCATCTCCCACAACAGCAGCTACAACACCAGCAGCATCACCAATACAACACAAGCCGAACCAACTCCAGAGATAGCAGGCGGATTTTTTCATGACTTACACTATCGCGGGACAACACCGACACCGTTCTTTCAATCAGTACCGGAGGTTGTCAACCTGAATCAGTCTTTTTGCATCTTGGTAGAAAAAATGGTCTGCATTTTTTGTTAACTTTTCTTACTGCTGTTTGCGACACTTCCATTAATTTTGTAAGGCGAAAATGCTATACAAAAGGTAGGCAGGAATGCCACTTATTTTTCCACGACCAGAGAGAAAAATAAGAGAAATGAACACAGCAGTATGCTTACTAACTTATACCAGGCAAATCTAGTTAACACAAAACCATCACAATGCAGGCAGACTATCTGTTCAACCCATCCTTATAACTTACCAAAGCATTTACCCCAATAACATTATAGAAGTGTCTATTCTCACCAATAACTTAAGTGAAAAGGTCAGTTATTTCACTATTTTTTCTGACTTATTTTATCCAGCTTGAACCCATTGTTAGGAGTTCTATTTTGGTAAGATATCCTTACAACTTATTTCTGTATCTGTCGTCGACTTGTGCTCTTCAGTTACATACCTATTCATTCTACGTATGTCTAATGTCATTACATCAACTGTACATATTACCAGCAAGTGGATGACTAATCTTCAAGTGCAACTCCTAAGTATCTTTGCTGACGAAACGTCTGGCCCGCGCGGCAGACTTTTCAGTCTAATGCAGAGACAACTTTTATACTGGAGACAGAGGAAGAAGTGGAGGGGAAATTTAACATGTTCAGTAACCCTTTGCCTTGTTAGATGATCTATAAGAACATAAGAACATAAGAAAGGAGGAACACTGCAGCAGGCCTGTTGGCCCATTCTAGGCAGGTCCTTCACATTCCATCCCACTAACAGAATATTTGTTCAACCTAATTTTCAATGCTACCCAAGAAATAAGCTTTGATAATTTTATTTACTCATGTGCAATTCCCACTCAAATCCAACCCCTTTCACTCATGAATTTATCCAACCTAAATTTAAAACTACCCAAGGTCCTTGCTTCAATAACCCTACTAGGCAGACTGTTCCACTCATCAACTACCCTATTTCCAAACCAATACTTTCCTATATCCTTTCTAAATCTAAACTTATCTAACTTGAATCCATTATTGCGGGTTCTCTCTTGGAGAGATACCCTCAATACCTTATTTATATTCCCTTTGTTAATACCCATTTTCCACTTGTATACCTCGATCATGTCTCCCCTCATTCTACGTCTTACAAGTGAATGTAATTTAAGGGTCTTCAATCTTTCTTCGTAAGGAAGATTTCTAATGCTATGTATTAATTTAGTCATTCTACGCTGAATGTTTTCTAACAATTTATGTCCATTCTGTAATATGGAGACCAGAACTGAGCTGCGTAATCTAGGTGAGGCCTTACTAATGATGTATAAAGCTGTAATATAACCTCTGGACTTCTGTTGCTAACACTTCTTGATATAAATCCCAGTAATCTATTTGCCTTATTACGTACGCTTAGGCATTGCTGTCTTGGTTTAAGGTTGCTGCTACCATCACCCCAAGTCCTTCTCCAATCTGTATGGCTAAGTTCTACGTTATTTAACTTATAAGTGCTTGGGTTATGGACACTCCGAGCTTTAGAACTTTGCATTTATCTACATTGAACTGCATCTGCCATTTTCTGACCAGGAATTGAGTTTGTCTAAATCCTCCTGTAGTTCACTGACATCTACGTCTGAATCGATTATCCTACCTATCTTCGTGTCATCAGCGAATTTGCTCATATCACTAGAAATTCCCTCGTCAAGGGCATTTATATATATTATAAACAACAAGGGCCCAAAACCGATCCCTGAGGAACGCCACTTGTTACAGATCCCCACTCTGATTTAACCCCATTTATGCACACCCTCTGCTTCCTATCGGTGAGCCATGACTCGATCCATGACAACACTTTTCCCCCAATGCCATGAGCAGCCACTTTCTTTAACAGTCTCTGATGTGGTACTCTATCAAAAGCCTTACTAAAATCCAAATAAACAATATCGAATTCTTTATCATTATCAACTGCCTCAAAAGCCTTACTGAAAAAGTTAATAAATTAGTTAGGCAGGAACGGCCCCTGGTGAATCCATGCTGTGTATCATTAATAAAATTATGCCTATCGAGATGGCTTCTTTTGTTATCAGCTATAATCGACTCTAGTAATTTGCCTACAATTGATGTTAGACTTATTGGGCGGTAATTTGATGGTAACGACTTGTCCCCTGCTTTAAAAATAGGAATTACATTAGCCATCTTCCATGTATCGGCACTACTACCCTGTTTGAAGAGATAGGTTAAAAATGTTAGTTAAGGGTTCACAGAGTTCTATTTTGCATTCCTTAAGAACCCTTGAAAAAAAGCTCATCGGGGCCTGGCGATTTATTTTGCTTCAAACGGTCTATCTGTTTGATAACCATTTCGCTAGTGACTGTGATACTACATAATTTATCTTCTTCAGGCCCACTAAAATACCTAATTCTTGGGATATTATTAGTGTCTTCCTGAGTGAAAACCGAGGAAAATAATTATTAAAAATAGAGCACATTTCATTCTCTTTGTCAGTTAGATACCCATAATTATTTTTAAGGGGACCTATCTTATCTCTAACTTTTGTTCTATACACTTGGAAAAAACTTTTGGGTTAGTTTTCGAATCCCTAGCAACTTTAATTTCGTAGTCCCGTTTAGCTTTTCTTATCCCCTTTTAACGTCCCTCTTAATGTCAATATACTGACTCATAAGATGACCCTCACCTCTTTTGATACGCCTATAAATTCCTTTCTTCTGCCCTAAAAGATATTTGAGCCTATTATTCATCCATTTTGGGTCATTTCTATTCGATCTAATTTCTTTATATGGGATAAATGTTATTTGGGCAGCATGTATAGTGTTCAGAAAACTGTCATATTGATAGCTCTCTTCATTACCCCAGTCCACAGATGATAAGTGTTCTCTAAGTCCATTGTAATCTGCTAAGCGAAAATCTGGGACCGTTACTGAGTTATTCGTACTATGAAACTTCCATTCAATGCCAAAGGTAATTGATTTGTGGTCGCTTGGCGAGTTCCTCTGTAATTTCTAAATTATTAACAAGGGTTTCCTTGTTTGCCAGAACTGAGTCAAGCAGGTTATTTCCCCTTGTAGCTTCTGTCACAAACTGCTTCAAAAAACAATCTTGAACTACTTCTAAGAAGTCGTTAGATTCTAAATTCCCAGACAAAAAATTCCAATCAATTTGACTAAAGTTGAAGTCACCCAGAATAACTACGTTATCGTGCATTGTGGCCTTAACAATTTCCTCCCATAGTAGTCTCCCTTGGTCCCTATCTAAGTTTGGGGGACGGTATATCACACCTAAAATCAATTTTTCATGCCCCTCTGAAAATTCTATCCAGACAGACTCTGTATGTGTTATTTCAGACTTTATTCCCTTTTTTATGCAACAGTTCAAGCGATCTCTTAGCCTTGATAGGTGTTCAGTCCTTTATAATATTAATCTTGATCTGCTACACGAAGAGGCATGAAGAAGGAGTCTTAAATAATGGAGCCAGCAGAGGTGCAGTAGTTGAATACAGCGTCACATTTGAGCGGGGAACCACTATAGAGAAAGTAGGTCATGATCTAGTTTCAACTGTGGATTCTACCAACATGTGATGATGATCTCAACTACTACACCTTCTCTCTAGCTCTGGTACACAATTGCTTCCGATCAACAATTTAATTTGAAGCAGATGCAGTGCCAGTGTGTGTCATAGTCACGCCACTCAACTTGCAAGAGATCAGTGTTGCAACCATAGTGTGGGTTAATTTGCAAAGAAAAAAAAAACTGCATCACTTTATTCATAATGTGGGACAATAATGGACTCTCGGCGATGGATAGATATCAAGAAATCTGCTATATTGTATTGCATACTGTTGCAGTGTTTAGCAAGGAAGAGTAATAATGCTGAATTCAGCAAATCCTTTGTAGGAGGCGCCCAGGGCGAAGCCTCGGCAGGGGGGTCAGATCGACTTAAGCTGTGCAGGCAACTCGTGTTTCACACTAGAATAACAAAGACACTAGTGATTAGCGTGTTTCTGTTCCTCAGTAACAATCTCAGCAATTTGTGGTAGAACTATTACAGTGAAGCGTACTATCTTCCTGTTGTGACATTACTACGAAAGAACTAATATTGAAGAACAATGTAGTGTTACAGTGAGTGTTACGAACAATCTTCAGAGGGAGACTGTACAGCGTGCGAGACACACTACTACTACAATCAAGACATCATATATCGGGGTGACACTTGAGGGTTCGATACATATACCCAGGTAGCTCTAGTCAGTTGTGAACTTAGTTAGGTCGGCTGTCTGGAGTTACCAAAATTCCCCCGTCATCTGAGGGCCATTGAGCCCAAAAAACTAAGAAATCATTATTTCAGCAGTAATATGAAATGTTGATTTAACGCTCCTTTGGGGCAATTATGTTCTCACAATTACTTATTTTCCCACAGCCCAAGGGCGGTACCATCGACGGCTCCATAGAATGTTCAGGAGGCTGGCGGGGACGTTGAACTGTCATTAAGATAAGTATCATTCTACAGTCTATTAATTTGCTTGTCTTAATGCTAACAATCCCTTACAATCCTCATGTGTCTGATTTAGACGGATCAAAGCTAAAGAACTAAACTCATCTATCAAGGCTAAGGGAATAAACACCTTAAAATTGCTTCTTTTTTTCCTCTGTCTCCAGAACAAAAGTCATTGAAAATGCCTCCTGCACAGGCGATACGTCTCGTCCATAAAGTTACCTATTCATATAATCACAGCAAACAGAATATATTAGAATGAAAAGTTAATAATACCAGAGAATTTAATTTTGAATGTGTCTTTGAATTTCTTCAATCATCTTTTCGACTATTCTTTTAATCTAAATGAGTCCCTACTAAAGGTGTATAGATTTGTAGTATAACTTATATATTTTTATGAAATATACTTTTTGATATATCTGTCGTGCCGATTAGGTAAAACTGGTCAATTAGCAAGAACTCATTTAAAATTAGGTCCTTTCTAAAATTTTCTCTTATACGTTTAAAGATATATTTTTTTCATTTATGATAATGTAAAAAAAATATAATTTTGTACCAAAAGAAACTTAGAAAACTTACCTAACCTTATTATAACAAGCGTAATTTAATTTACCCTAACCCAACTAAATAAATTTTAGATACGTTTACAATAATTTAATAATAAACAAACACAATGAAAAATATTTTTTTCGTTACGTTCAGAATGATTTTTGCGAAATAATTGCATACACAAATTTTCACTTGTCTTATATGGCAAGAAGAGCGTTGCTATTTAAGCCAAAATCGCAAGTTTTACCTAATCGGCACGACATATCCAAGCAGTTAGTTAACCTTATTACGAAGGCCAATTGATTATATCCAAATCAGCTTGAAATTTTAATCTAATACAGTCCAGAGCTTTTCATGATCAGTTAGTGATACATCAAATATATATATATGCATTGAAAACATATTCCAAACCAGACAGCCTATCACGTCTCCATGGTGAGTTTTAACCCTGGCACTTGTTAGTTTTTTTCGACAGGAAAAAATCACTTAATTAATTTCAGTCTTTTTTCATCATTTTATTCATCATATTATTCGATAAGTGATGCCGGACCATTACCGGAGGCGCGTCACAACGATGGTGTCTAAAGACATGTGAAGGCGGAGTTGTGACAGACTATGGTTGCAGCTCCCCATTATTTACTGGAGCTGGACTCACTGATATGAGTTTGCCACAGTGTCATGTCATGCACACGCTTCAGTTATGTACATTTCTCCATCTCTTGATCTCTTTCATGCATCTAGCATCTCCCTCAACTCAAACACATCGTCGAGATGGTCTTAATAAACTCCCGCTCTCTAAGGGCTAATATATAACTAGAATTCATTATTCATATTTTAAACAAGAGGCGTTTAAGAACACCCATAAGGATGATTGATATCGCTCTACATATCCTTTTCCCCTAAAGCAATGGGATTATACCCATCACTCAGAAATGCTAAGTGAACAGTCTGAAGAGTAGCGGCTTCTTGTTTTTTTTATCAAGGGGTTCCTTTGTTTGACGAGGGAAGAGATGAAACTCCTAAAGCAAAAGCAACGAAGAAGGAAGACAAGGGAAAGGAGGAGTAAGGGATATAGTTGAGGGAGGCTGAGAAGCAGAACACGTGTGGTGGTAAAAGCAGATCCAGATAATTATATATATATATATATATATATATATATATATATATATATATATATATATATATATATATATATATATGCAAGACAACCACTATGATAAGTTCCTTGATAATGTGAGTAGTCACGAAAGTGCTTGGAATTCCTCTATTTTTCATAGTGGTTGTCTTGCATATTTTGATATCACCTGTTTACTGTGATTTTTTGCTATATATATATATATATATATATATATATATATATATATATATATATATATATATATATATATATATATATATATATATATATATATATATATATATATATATATATATATATATATAGTGTGTTGTGTGTGCCGAATAGGTAAAACTTGCAATTTTATCTTAAATAGCATTTCTTGAGTCGTCAGATCCTGACCCAGCATTCTCCACCTGACTAAACCCTATAAATACTCATGTATCTTTCATCCAGGTAGATCTGTTTGTGACTCGATAAAGCCCACTGCGTGGGCGAAACGTTGTCAATAAAGGATCACATTATACTGCTTATGGGTTTATTTTTCCAGGTAAGTTTTCTAAGGTACTTTTGGTATAAAATTATTTATTCTTACATTATCATAAATGAAAAAAATATATATCTTTAAATTTGTAGGAGAAATTTTTAGAAAGGACAATTTTAAATGAGTTCTTGCTAATTGACCAATTTTACCTATTCGGCACAACATATATATATAAATATATATTCCAAAAGAGTTGTAATGAACGTTGATTAATGAATAAACGGAAGAATGAACAGGGACTCGATCCATTGTCTTGACAGGTAGCAGGTCCAGCACTGTGCCACTGAATTAGGGTTACTAAAGAAAGGCTTTTTATCCTTGTCTTATTTGAGTAAAACTCTCTCTATATGATTAACTGAATTACCCTCTTCAAAAGCCTAATTCTTGAAAGGTATAATGAGTGTCAGCCATCAGATTTCGACCTCTTACAAAGGTCCTCTTCAGCAGATAAAAGTAAAAGAGGAAGGCATATAAATGGTACATGTGCCTCTTCAATGTGAGAGAGTGTTACCTTTTGATGATCTGAGTCTGCAGTTGAATTGAAAATTTTCTTTTAGTAATTATGTTGTAGAAGCTGGATTTAAGTCATTAGCCAATAAAAAAAAGGTCACCCAGTGCATTCCAGTTCCAGGATGGATCTAACTTGAGCAATAGTTTATTGGATGGTTCAAAGGATTTCATAATTTAAATGAGGACTTCACCTGTGACATCACCTCTTGGAGTTCCGTTACCAAGGATTCATGTTTTTTTTCCCTGCCAAAGTGCCATCATCCCGGAACCAGATGTAAAGTTTGTTCGTTAGTGTGCTTGTGATTACCCTTAACGATATGCAGCAAAAGAGTTTTGCGAGAGGCTTTCCCTGTTGGACGCCCAGCACAGCCCTGGTGATCCCCAACCAAGCCCAGTGGACCCCCAGCCCCAGTCCAGTCCCTGAGATCCCCCAGCCTTGAAGATTCCAGCTCTCCCTCAGGCAAACTTTGCTCATTACCCTGTACTAAATATTCAGAGTTGCTGAGGCATAACCTGCCGCTGTTCAAGAGCTTCTCATTGTCCATTAAGTGGAGAATATTGACCTAGCAGTCGCCAAGAAAGAGAAGGCTAAGTCCATGTTATTCTTTTTGTGTCTTTGCAGGGGTCAGTTCATAGCTCCTAGGCCAGCCTCATAATTGCTTTCTATTGAGTTTACTGTTATCCTTGCCTCCAGGGTCCGATCATTCGTACTCTTGCAACTGTGTTGTCTGACCTCTACACCTCCATAATAGGGGCCTCTATTCTTGATCAGTACATGCTGATACCTCATTCTAACCAATACTCTCTGCCCTATATTATACAGTTACTTCTTTATCCACCTGTTTTCCGCTCTTATTCCTTCTGTTTACTCTTATGGTTAGCGTTCAGCCTCTGGTATTGTATTTACTTATTACTTATTGCCAAGAAAGATGTATTTATCATACAGTATATCTTCTCGTCTATTTCCTCATTGTGTTTATTGACATTTCATTTGCAGTTTTTCATCTCTCTTGCACTTGCCCAGTTTCTATTGGACTTTTATAGCTCCTTGCCATTTTCTCTTACAGTTTCTCTCTTTTCTCTCGCAATATTCAAGGTGATATTCCTTGTTCATCTGCTTTATTTCCAAATATTTACTATCGTTATTTTTCTGTGTGATATCCTTGTCCCTGAACACTTCTCCTTTTCTTCACTAGACTGATTTTTATTCAATTTCCTTCATTTTTGTAATATATCTGTTGGGTCACTTTTGAATAGCCTCCTCGTCATTTTCTGTCCTTAGTAACCTTTGATTGGTCTTATTCATTGTAGAGTTATATAAATCTTTAATTCTTGAGTAATTACTTCTACCGTAATCTGTCTATTTTTTTAATCAACTTTGCAACCATTTGTCTTCCTCCACACCACTCAGTAATTGAAGCATAGCATCATGTAGTCATTGTCTCTTAGAGGTTCAATATATTAAATTTACTCAGCATCTATTTAACTTACAGTGATGACCAGGTGCTGTGTCGCAGGTTGGTCTGCTGTTCGTATCTCTGTGCCTTGACTCGTAAGCTTTCATATTACTGAGTCTTTCAGTTTTCAGCTTTATGTTTCTGATTCTTCATGACTTCCAGTTTTGCCAACACACACAGTGTTAGTGTGTGTGTTAGTGTTAGTTGTGTGTGTGTGTGTGTGTGTGTGTGTGTGTGTGCGTGTGTTGGTATGCGGACTGTGTAGGCAAAGCGTATTCAGTGAAGGATCTCATTATACTGTATTTGTTTATTTTTCCATGATCACTTACTCTATTTTTTAATTTTCCCTACGTTGCGATACCTGAGAACACTCCCAGCTTACCATCACCACGACTATCAGTAACATTACTAGGTTAGTGAGGATTAACGCCACTCTTGTGGAAAATGCTGGCCTCTGCACCGTTCATTGTAGTTATAATATACACTTGCGCTTTACATCGTACAGAAGATAAATAATAGACGGAAAATACCTTGAATCAGCCATCAATCATTCCAAAGACATCATCACTCAGAACTAGTTGGCGGGACCCCAGCTCAAACATAATCCTCAGCGCACACACACACATCAGTTGAAGTAGTATGGTGGGAATGGAAGGCAATACTTGCAACATCGTGGTGGGAATGGAAGGCAATGCTTGCAACATCGTGGTGGGAATGGGAGGTAATGCTTGCAACACCATGGAAATTTGAGGCAACACAAATAATATGGTAGGAAGGGAAGAAAACACTTGGAATATATTGATATGGGAGGCAACATTCAAGGAATTTTCAGGCAACATGTAGGGAATGGGAGCCAATATTCAAGAAATTTCAGGAATCTTTCAGGGAATGGGAGGCAACATTCAAGGAATTTTCAAGCAACATGCAGGGACTAGGCGGCAACGTTAATGGAAGGAGAGGCAACGTGCAGAAATAGAAAACATGCAATGAAATGGCGGCAATCTGTAGAGAGGAAGCATGTAGGCCTGAAAGGAAGCATGCAGGCATGGGAGGAAGCATGCAGGCATGGGAGGAAGCATGCAGGCATGGGAGGAAGCATGCAGGCATGGGAGGAAGCATGCAGGCATGGGAGGAAGCATGCAGGCATGGGAGGAAGCATGCAGGCATGGGAGGAAGCATGCAGGCATGGGAGGAAGCATGCAGGCATGGGAGGAAGCATGCAGGCATGGGAGGAAGCATGCAGGCATGGGAGGAAGCATGCAGGCATGGGAGGAAGCATGCAGGCATGGGAGGAAGCATGCAGGCATGGGAGGAAGCATGCAGGCATGGGAGGAAGCATGCAGGCATGGGAGGAAGCATGCAGGCATGGGAGGAAGCATGCAGGCATGGAGAGCGAGGCATGGAGAGCATGCAGGCATGGCAGGAAGCATGCAGGCATGGGAGGAAGCATGCAGGCATGGAAGGAAGCATGCAGGCATGGAAGGAAGCATGCAGGCATGGAAGGAAGCATGCAGGCATGGAAGGAAGCATGCAGGCATGGGAGGAAGCATGCAGGCATGGGAGGAAGCATCAGGCATGGGAGGAAGCATGCAGGCATGAGGAAAGCATGCAGCATGGGAGGAAGCATGCAGGCATGGAGAGGAACATGCAGGCATGGGAGGAAGCATGCAGGCATGGGAGGAAGCTGTCAGGCATGGGAGGAAGCATGCAGGCATGGAGGAAGCAGAGGCATGGGAGGAAGCATGCAGGCATGGAAGGAAGCATGCAGGCATGGAAGGAGCATGCAGGCATGGAAGGAAACATGCATGCATGGAAGGAAGCATGCAGGCATGGAAGGAAGCATGCAGGCATGGAAGGAAGCATGCAGGCATGGAAGGAAGCATGCAGGCATGGAAGGAAGCATGCAGGCATGGAAGGAAGCATGCAGGCATGGAAGGAAGCATGCAGGCATGGAAGGAAGCATGCAGGAATGGTTAGAAACACCGGCAACATTCAAGGCATATAAGGCGTCGGTGAGTATGCGTACGTAGCATAATAAACATGAAGGAAACCTTAGAAATCCACACAACAAAACTACAGTATATACCAAAGTGGCACTTGGGAGAAAGTAATTTAATCTGGCAACAGGGTAGGTAAGGGTGTCCTGATCCGAAGGAGGAAGGATGGCCTGATGCAAGGGCAGGAAGGTGGCCCTGATGCAAGGCCAGGAGGTGGCCTGATGCAAGGCCAAGGAGGTGGCTGATGCAAGCCAAGGAAGGTGGCTCTGGTGTCGAGGAAGACAAGGTGGCCCTAATTCCAGGCTTACAACTCATTGCGGCCTCATATCTCGCTGCCTCAGCATCCCAGAGCACCCACTCTTGAGAAAACTTCAGAAATCTTAACTCTCTCAGAAAACGCACATTTAGTTATCTCATGTTTGTAAACAGTACGTATTATATATTCATTATTATTCTGGAGACGAGACTTTTAAATAATTTAAGACTTTAAATACTACCTTGTATCTATCGATTATATAAGAGCCTTAACTCGTATCTCAGGATAGAAAAAGAAGAATGTTTAAAAATATTATTATATATATATATATATATATATATATATATATATATATATATATATATATATATATATATATATATCATTTACAAACTGCGGCAGGCCAGGACTCGACCCTACGAACATTGTACCGCCTCAAAGACAACACAACATATGCGTCACCTTTACCTCTGAGCCAGCGATCCTTCAAAGATCACTCATGCAGCAGAGCTACATGTTTTTCTCGTGATCCGAGAACACTCGTGGCAGTGGTATCTCAAGGATTAATTTCAGCCAAGGTGACGCATATGTTGCGTTGTCTCTTGAGGCGGTACAATGTTTGTAGGGTCGAGTCCTGGCCTGCCGCAGTTTGGTAAATTATTTAAGAACATAAGAACATAAGAAAGAAGGAACACTGCAGCAGGCCTACTGGCCCATGCGAGGCAGGTCCAAGTCTCCCACCGGCTTAAGCCAATGCCCCGACCCATCCAGGTCAGGTTACATTCACTTAAGGAAGGAGCACGGCATCTGACCTAGTAGCACAAGCTAGTCAGAACCAACTCACACCCACCCGCACCCACTCATATATTTATCTAGCCTATTTTTAAAACTACACAACGTTTTAGCCTCTATAAGTGTACTCGGGAGTTTGTTCCACTCATCGACAACTCTATTACCAAACCAATGCTTTCCTATATCCTTCCTGAATCTGAATTAATCCAACTTAAAGCCATTGCTGCGAGTCCTGTCAATACTAGATATTTTTAGCACGCTATTAACATCCCCTTTATTTATTCCTGTTTTCCACTTATACACCTCAATCATATCCCCCCTAATTCTACGCCTTTCTAGAGAGTGCAGATTCAGGGCCCTCAGTCTATCTTCATAGGGAAGACTTCTGATACATGGGATCAACTTAGTCATCCTCCTTTGTACGTTTTCCAGAGCATTTATATCCATTCTGTAATACGGTGACCAAAACTGTGCAGCATAATCTAGATGGGGCCTAACCAAGGATATATAGAGTTGAAGAACAACCTGAGGACTCCTATTATTTATGCTTCTTGATATGAAGCCAAGGATTCTGTTCGCTTTATTGCGAACACTTATGCCGAACACTTACGGCCTATTTTGGTGTCATCGGCAAACTTGCTTATGCCGCTATTTATTCCCTCATCTATGTCGTTTATGTAGATTGTGAACAACAAGGGGCCCAATACTGACCCCTGTGGAACACCGCTTGTGACGCTTCCCCACTCTGATTTCTCTCCATTTATGCAAACTCGCTGCTGCCTATTTGTCAACCATGCCTCTATCCAGGAAAAAAATTCTCCTCCTATTCCGTGGTTTAATTTTCCTCAATAGTCTTTGATGTGGGACTCTATCAAAAGCCTTACTGAAGTCCATATACACAATATCATATTCATTACCATGATCTACCTCCTCAAACACCTTAGTGAAAAAAGTTATTAAATTTGTAAGGCAGGAACGCCCTTTTGTAAAACCGTGCTGAGATTCGTTGATTAATTTATGCTTTTCAAGATGGCTGCGAATTGCCTCGGCAATTATTGATTCCATAAATTTTCCCACTATGGAGGTTAGGCTTATTGGTCTAGATGAATGGTTCAGAGAACCGACAAGTTATAAATTAGACACATATGCAATATTTGGGTATCTTTATTGAGGAAACGTTTCGCCACACAGTGGCTTCATCAGTCCAATACAAAGTAGAAAGGTGTAAGGAGAGTAGGAGTTTTGAGGTAATCAGTCCCTCGGCCTGGAGTCGATGTGTTCAGTCCATCAATCTTGTAGAAATGACAGCATATGTCCGTAGAGGTGGCTTATATACTGTAGTAGGTGAGGTGTCTGACACAGCAACATCTTGGGATCTTAATACAAACGAATTCTTCAACACTTGTCCAACCTTTGGACGAAGATCTACTTAGACTAGTGGATGGTACCACTATGACCCCGCCTCCTGCTGCTTCACCTCACCTACTACAGTATATAAGCCACCTCTACGGACATATGCTGTCATTTCTACAAGATTGATGGACTGAACACATCGACTCCAGGCCGAGGGACTGATTACCTCAAAACTCCTACTCTCCTTACACCTTTCTACTTTGTATTGGACTGATGAAGCCACTGTGTGGCGAAACGTTTCCTCAATAGAGATACCCAAATGTTGCATATGTGTCTAATTTATAACTTGTCGGTTCTCTGAACCATTCATCTATACCCTGTCTGACACAGCAACATCTTGGGATCTTAATACAAACGAATTCTTCTACACTTGTCCAACCTTTGGACGAAGATCTACTTAGACTAGTGGATGGTACCACTTATTGGTCTATAGTTCGAAGCTAAGGACCTGTCACCTGCTTTGAAAATAGGTATTACATTTGCCATTTTCCACTTATCTGGCACCATGCCAGTTTGCAGTGATATGTTGAAAAGATTAGCCAACGGTTTGATAAGCTCCTCTTTACATTCCTTTAGAACCCTTGCATACAGTTCATCTGGGCCTGGGGATTTGTTAGGTTTTAATTTATCTATTTGTCTAAGGACCATGTCACTTGTGACCCTAATCGTGCATAGTTTACTATCGTCCTGTTCTACATAATTTATTTTTCTGGAATATCGCTAGTATCTTCCTGTGTAAAAACTGAGAGGAAGTAAGTGTTAAACACTCTACACATTTCCTTATCACTGACGGTGAGCTGACCTGAGTAACTTTTGAGTGGGCCTATCTTGTCCCTAATCTTACTTCTGTATACCTGAAAAAATCCTTTTGGGTTAGTCTTCGATTCTCTTGCAACTTTAACCTCATAGTTTCTTTTTGCTTTTCTTATTCCCTTTTTTATTTCTCTCTTTAACTGAATATATTTATAACTTAATTGCCCCTCTCCTCTTTTGATTTGCCTATATAAGCCTCTCTTTTGACCAATGAGATGTTTTAATCTATTGTTCATCCATTTAGGATCATTTTTGTTTGATCTGATTTCCCTATTAGGAACATAAGTTGTCTGAGCAGCTAGAACTATTCTCTGGAAAACGTCATATTTGCAATCACCACCTACCTGACCCACTGTCAGGTCATTCCAGTTTAACCTACCCAGGTAATTTTTCAGTCCTATGAAATCAGCCAGGCGGAAGTCAGGGACAGAGACTTGATTGCCATTATTAGGGTAATTCGATGATATATTAAAACTGAGTGATTTGTGATCACTTTCCCCAAGCTCATCATTAACCTCAAGATTATTAATTAGCGATTCCCTGCTGGCAAGAACCAAGTCTAGCAGGTTATTTCCTCTAGTTGGTTCTGTCACCAACTGTTTCAAAAAACAATCCTGAATCGTATCAAGAAAGTCATTTGACTCTAAATTTCCTGTCAAATTGCTCCAGTCAATTTGTCTAAAGTTGAAATCACCCATTAGCACAACATTTTTCATGTGTAGATGCCTTACGAATTTCATCCCATAGAAGTTTACTGCACTCCCTATCAAGATTTGGGGGCCTGTAAATCACACCCAAGATAAGTTTTACACGGCCCTCAAGAAAATGTAACCAAACAGATTCAGTGGCTGACGCTTCTAATTTTATATCTTGTCTAACACAACAATTTAAATTGTCAATGACCTACATCGCTACTCCACCACCCTTCCTGTTGACCCTATCAGCGTGGAATAATTTATAGCCTTGTATGTGACATTCAGAAGGCAACTATCTATCTTTCAGATTGAGCCAGGTCTCTGTTATAACAATAATATCTATGTTTCCTGCACTTGCAATTAATCTTAGCTCATCTATCTTATTTCTTACACTCCTGCTATTAGTATAGTAAACCTTAAGGGAGCTAGTCTCTTGTTTCCCTCTGCTGTCTCCCTTTGTTTGCTGACCTGATCCATTGTCCTTATTTGTAACTTTATGATGAATTTATTTTATACATTTACTGTTTTAAAATCACTTTTGTGATTTCATTGAGATATATATATATATATATATATATATATATATATATATATATATATATTAGCAGCCAATTAGCAGCAAGAACTCGTTTAAAATTAAATACTTTTTAAAATTTTCTCTTTCACGTTTAAAGATATATTTTTTCATTTATGGTAATGTAAAATTTAATAATTTTGTACCAAAAGAACCTTAGAAAACTTACCTAAACTTAGTATAAGAAGCGCAATTTTTTTTAGCCTAACCCGTGTCCAGGCTCCCTTTCTATTGCAAGGGGCTTCTTGTAGTCCTTGACGAACACGGAGCTCAACTAGTTTGGACATGGAGCAGAGTGCAAGGGCACGATGGTAATGTTTTTTTTTTCAAAGTCCACTGGAGTTAGGGTTATGTAAGAAATTTAGCATACCCTGACATGGTTTTGAAAAAAAATAATTTGGCTAGACGATTTTTAGTTTGATTAATGGCTCACTAAACAGAGACTTCACTAGGTCACTCATTTTTTTGCTGCCGTCTGTGTAAGTCCCATCTTGTTTAAGCAAGGGGCCCAATACTTCATGTGGTTTTTGCCTTGTTTTTGGCAAATTAAATAAAATAATTTGAATTTCTTTTGGTTTCATGAATTGCTGTTAGGTCCTCCGTCTTTCCTGGATCCTATACGAATCATTTAACTTAAGTTCAATATTTTTCTACTTCCCAAGTCTGCATTTAAGAACATAAGAAGAACATAAGAAAGAAGGAACACTGCAGCAGGCCTATTGGCCCATGCGAGGAAGGTCCAATTCACCCACCAGCTTAAGCCAATGGCTTAAGGTAGTCAGGTCAGGTCCCATTCACTAAGGAAGGAGCACTGCAACTGACCTAGTAGCACAAGCTGGTCAGGTCTAACTCACACCCACCAACACCCACTCATGTATTTATCTAACCTATTTTTAAAACTACACAACGTTTTACCTTCTATGACGGTACTCGGGAGTTTGTTCCACTCATCCACAACTCTATTACCAAACCAGTGCTTTCCTATATCCTTCTTGAGTCTGAATTATTCCAATTTAAAACCATTTCTGCGAGTCCTGTCTAGGCTTTGTTGGTGCCAGTTTGCCATTATTTTAGCCAATTTTATCTTATTAGATTTGAAAAAAAAAATCAAATATTTTTTCTTACAACATTGTTGAGAACATTAAACAGAATGTAAATGAGAACAATCAAGTGGAAAAAACTATAAAATACGTGATTTTATGGTGATTTTAAGTTTATCGAAGAAATACTCTTTATTTAGCCAACCATTCTCAACATCTTTTTCCCCTGCTTTCTCATAAATTTTCGTTCATTACGCGAGAACACCTTATTCGATCGTTTTCAAATTTTCATCGCTTCTCTAATGTGTCTTGGGCAAGATTCATGGGACAATTTGCATGCGTGGGTGTCCCAAGCACAATGCTAGTTAGGTTATTTCCATTTTTTTTCCGTGTAATGGGTAAAGACTCCTCTGTAATAACTGGTTTGAAGATTGAGGCGCTTGTGAAATATCTGGAAACGTTTCGCCAAACAGTGGTTTCAACAATCCAATACAAAGACGAACGGTAGAAAAAGAGAAGGTTGAGGTAATCAGTCCCTCAGCCTGGAACCAATGTGTTCAGTCTATCGATGAGTCCAGTACATCAGTCTTGAATAATGTTGGACTCAACATATTGATTCCAGGCTGATGGACTGATTACCTCAAACTCCTACTCTTTTTCTACCGTTCTTCTTTATATAGGACTGATGAAGCCACTGTGTGGCGAAATGTTTCCTCAATAAAGATTCCCAAATGTTACACAAGTGTCTCACTCCACAAGCTCCTCTGATCAGCTTCAGAGTTTCAACAGGAGTGTTCTGATTACAACATGTTTTGCCACTTTTAATCTCAAGATCGTTTTGTATTACATAACCTTGGAAATAAATGGTATAAAATACCGACACAATGGAAAAATAAACACATAAGCAGTATGAAAATGCAACTAATGTGACTGTGGACTGAATCAAGATGCCCCCTATTGAGCAACTTTACCAGCAGCTTAAGGAGGAATTGAGGGTTGCGAAGCTTGAGATACGGCGATTGACGGAGGAAAACAAGAGGATTCGTAGTAGTCCTCCTGTTGTGAGTCCTCAGGTCAAGAAGGGAACCTGGGCAGTGGCCGGACAGCATGGGACGAAGTTAAAGATCAAGAAGACGAATGGAGAGGTAGTAACGACGAAGAAGAAAGAGACTGCTGTGGAAACTTCGAACTCCTTTTCTGTGCTACCAGACGAATGTGAGTCGACTACTGGAAACGTCACGACGAACTGTACCAAGGAAGGTAAAAACATTGTTGTTGTTGGGGATAGCCAAGTTAGATATATGGATAGGGCCTTCTGCTTGACAGATAGGAGTAGGAGACAGAGGGTTTGCTTTCCTGGGGCTGGGATGGAAGACATTGTTAGCCGGCTTGACAACATCATGCATGGTAATGGGATCAATCCTATTATCTGCCTCAGTGCTGGAGGCAATGATGTATCCAAGCGTAGAAGTGAGGATTTAGTTAGTAGGTATAAGGCAGCAATAGACATCATTAGGAAGAAGGGAGGGAGCCCTGTTATATGTGGCATTTTGCCAAGAAGGGGTGTTGGAAATGAATGGATGTCCAGAGCGATTGGTATAAATTGCTGGCTGGACAAACACTGTAAGGATAATGCAGTCCCATTCATTGACAACTGGGACCACTTCTATGGCCGAAATGACATGTATGCCAGGGATGGGGTTCACTTATCCAGGGAAGGTGTAGGATTTCTCGCTAGCTCAGTTGAGGATGTTGTTAGGGCTTTAAACTAGGATTAGTTAGAGGTATGGGTTTAGGAATGGTAAATAATGAGGGCCAAAATATTGATTCAGGCTTTGATATCATAAATCATAACAATAACAGTAATCGAGTGAAACAGGGTAATGATAGTAACAGAAATTGTGTAAAACAAAAGCTGAAAAAGGTTCACAAGAAGATACATATCAATGTATTTTATACTAACTGTCGAAGCGCCAGAAATAAAATTAACGAATTACGTTTGGTAGCATGTGCTGGGAACTTTGATGTCATTGCAATAACTGAAACATGGTATAATACCAAGAGTCGGGATATGATTGCTGAGTGTCATATTCAGGGGTTTAAGTTGTTCCATGTAGATAGATATAATGGGAAAGGGGGTGGAGTTGCATTGTATGTACGAGAAAATATAAATTGCTGCATAAAAACAGGCCTAAAAATAGATGGATCATTAACAGAATCTGTTTGGGTAGAGTTTCTAGAAGATCAAGAAAAACTGATTCTAGGTGTAATATACCGACCTCCAGGCTTGGATCACGATAGAGG
>WNWK01036330.1:0-19222 GCA_009830355.1 Cherax destructor | reverse complement strand
ATTCGGCAGGCAAGTCCCGATTTTTCATATTAAACCATGTCTCAGTTATTGCAAAAACATCAGTATTACCCGTACTTGCAACTAATCTCAACTCGTCCATCTTATTCCTAGCACTACAACTATTGGTGTAAAAAATATTTAAAGACCCTCCTTTCTCTTTACCCTTCCTGCTCATTTCTGTTTTTCCACTATACCTATTACTGTCCTTGTCATCTAGTGTCACTAGCTTTCCACTGTCCACCTTATTCTGCCTATTACTAGTTTTCCTAGAACTTATAATATTACTACACTGGGACTTCACTGTTTTCCCCCCAAAACCCATACCACTAACTATTTCTAGTTTAAAGCCCTAACAGCTCCCTCCACTGCAGTTGCCAGTGCCCCCACCCCAGACCTGGATAAGTGAACCCCATCCCTGGCATACATGTCATTTCTGCCATAGAAGAGGTCCCAGTTGTCAATGAATGTTACTTAA
Source organism: Cherax destructor (assembly GCA_009830355.1). Taxonomy (NCBI): domain Eukaryota; kingdom Metazoa; phylum Arthropoda; class Malacostraca; order Decapoda; family Parastacidae; genus Cherax; species Cherax destructor. Next base: position 18,747 of record WNWK01036330.1, on the reverse strand, counting down.
TTTTCCTTACAGTATTTGTCCAGCCAGCAATTTACACAATTGCCCTGGACAGCCATTCATTTCCAACTCCTCTCCTTGGCAAAATACCACATATGACAGGGTTCCCACCCTTCTTCCTAATTATGTCTTTGCTGACCTAAACCTGCTAGTCAGGTCCTCACTCCTACGTCTGCCAACATCGTTGCCTCCAGCACTGAGACAGATAATAGGATTGCTCCCATTACCTCTCATGATGTCGTCCAGACGGCTAACAATATCCTCCATCCCAGCCCCAGGAAAGCAAACCCTCTGTCTCCTACTCCTATCATTCAAACAGAAAGCCCTATCCATGTACCTAACCTGACTGTCCCCAACAACAACAATGTTTTTACCTTCCTTGGTGTCGTTCGTCGTGACGCTCCCAGAAGTCGACTCACATTCATCGGGTAGCACGGAGAATGGGTTCGATGTTTCCACAACATTCTCCTGGGTCTTCGTTGTTTTTACCTCTCCACCCGTCCTCTTGATCCTTAACTTTGTCCCATGCGTTTTAGCCACTGTCCAGGTTCCTTTCTTAGCTTGAGGATTCTCAACAGGGGGATTACTACGAATCCTCTTGTTTTCCTCAGTCAGTCGCTGTATCTCAAGCTTAGCTACCCTCAGTTCTTCCTTCAGCTGCTGGTAGAGTAGCTCAAGAGAGGACATCTTCTTCAGATTGATGCCATTTCACTTCTTCTGATGTGTCTTCTCAGGCAGCCAGAGCTGAACTGAATGCTGGTTTGTGAGTCCCTGTTTTTATATTTGTCAAGCAAAACCCTGGAACATAATTGTTTTAATAATATTGGTAGAATTACCGACAATATGTTAAGTAAAAGGACACAAATGCAACTAATGTGACATTTTATTGTGGCAACGTTTCGCTCTCCAGGAGCTTTGTCAGCCGTTACAAGCGTTACATGGACACAGTGGGCTATTATATACTCTCAAAGTGAGGTGAAATACTAGTGGTGGTCGAGGTAGTAGTGATAAGTAGTAGTAGTAGTAGTAGTAGTAGTAGTAGTAGTAATACAATAAGGTAGAACAATCAAATTGCACATGAGTAAAAGGTGATAAAACAAATACTTGGGTAGTATAACAATAGGTTAGACAAAAATTTCTGCTGGAGGTTGGAATAGAGAAGGCCTGTAGGAGTGTTCCACATCTACGATGTGCTTGTGTTGAATTAGCAGGAGAGACTAACCTATTGTTATACTACCCAAGTATTTGTTTTATCACCTTTTACTCATGTGCAATTTGATTGTTCTACCTTATTGTATTACTACTACTACTACGACTTATATCACTACTACTTCTACCACCACTAGTATTACACCTCACTTGGAGAGTATATATATACGCTCTGTGTCCATGTATCGCTTGTAACGGCTTGAAAAAGCTCCTGGAGAGCGAAACGTTGCCACAATAAAATGTCACATTAGTTGCATTTGTGTCCTTTTACTTAACATAATAGTTTTACATCAGTGTTTCTTGAAAGTGTTCCACAAGTGTCCTGACCACAAAAGCAAAGTTCTGGGATCAAAATTGTTATTTTTAAATTTTGTTTAGTTACAAAGAATTGCGAAATGATGTTTAATTCCCAGGACCACCACAAAAGTGAAATTTTGTTACATTGTATTATTATAAGTGTAAATACACTAGTAATAATAATAATAATAATAATAATAATAATAAAGGTGGGGTAGTGAGAGTGTAATCAAGGATGAAGAGTTATGAGGATTGAAGGAAGCAGTGTTAGAGTGGTCACTTTGTTTCTTGAAAGTGTTATATGTAGTGTTCTTTGTATATAAGTGTTATATGTAGTGTTCTTTGTATATAAGTGTTATATGTACTGTTCTTTGTATATAAGTGTTATATGTACTGTTCTTTGTATATAAGTGTTATATGTACTGTTCTTTGTATATAAGTGTTATATGTACTGTTCTTTGTATATAAGTGTTATATGTACTGTTCTTTGTATATAAGTTATATGTAGTGTTCTTTGTATATAAGTGTTATATGTACTGTTCTTTGTATATAAGTGTTATATGTACTGTTTTTGTATATAAGTGTTATATGTAGTGTTCTTTGTATATAAGTTATATGTAGTGTTCTTTGTATATAAGTGTTATATGTACTGTTCTTTGTATATAAGTGTTATATGTACTGTTCTTTGTATATAAGTGTTATATGTACTGTTCTTTGTATATAAGTGTTATATGTACTGTTCTTTGTATATAAGTGTTATATGTACTGTTCTTTGTATATAAGTGTTATATGTACTGTTCTTTGTATATAAGTGTTATATGTACTGTTCTTTGTATATAAGTGTTATATGTACTGTTTTTTGTATATAAGTGTTATATGTAGTGTTCTTTGTATATAAGTTATATGTAGTGTTCTTTGTATATAAGTGTTATATGTACTGTTCTTTGTATATAAATGTTATATGTGCTGTTCTTTGTATATAAGTGTTATATGTACTGTTCTTTGTATATAAGTGTTATATGTACTGTTCTTTGTATATAAGTGTTATATGTACTGTTCTTTGTATATAAGTGTTATATGTACTGTTCTTTGTATATAAGTGTTATATGTACTGTTCTTTGTATATAAATGTTATATGTACTGTTCTTTGTATATAAGTGTTATATGTACTGTTCTTTGTATATAAGTGTTATATTTACTGTTCTTTGTATATAAGTGTTATATGTAGTGTTCTTTGTATATAAGTACACAAGAAAATCTCAATAATTCTTGTTTTGTTGTGAAGACAAAGATGACAAAGATATTTTGTACCACTGTTGTAGTTATTGTTTTATGACTTTGTCAGTCAGAACTTCACTCCTGGTAATGATTCCTTTGTGTGTGTTACATAATTCATGTCTGCATAAATAACTCAATACTATTGTGATCACATAAAGATATGTAAATAGTTCACTACCATTGTAACTTGTTCAGCTATCAAAACTTTCTTGCCCAATTCCTGGATTCATTATGTACCTCTGTAATGTTGAAGTTCAATGACTGGATCCATTATGTGCCTCTGTAATGTTGAGGTACAGTCCCTGGACCCATTATGTGCCTCTGTATTATTGTGACTACCGTCCACAGGATGGCGTGCATAATAAAGATATAAAACTAACTAATGATTCCCACGAGTTTCCAGTCTTTTAGGCTGCCATGTGTTTTTGACAGTCTTCCTCTTAATAATACCTTGGATCTCTAACTAATAAATGTTCATTCAAATCCTGATAATGACAAATCTATTTCACTTTGTGTTGGAAATACTTATATGCACCAGAGAAAGCAGACCTTGACTCTCAATATTTAAATTTATCTAATCCTGTAAAGATACGGTATTTGCTCTAGATATTATAATTATTAATATGTTTACATGGTGTTGTATGACCATATGAATAATATAATGCTATGGATATTTTAATACTCACGAAATCGTAATAATAAATCAGGGAACGGATGGGGTTTGAATCCATGGCAAGTGATGCCTAAAACCCATATGCCAGTGGGATTTTTCTGTAAAAACCTACATTTGTGGTCACAGTGGTGGCCCATGCTAACCTCCCTCTGGTGTACAGAAATATAACTAGTTATATGAATCTTATTAAAGCCAGTAGGCCCAGTGGTTATAGCATTCACTTGCTATGGGTTCAAACCCTATCTGTTCGCTGATGTACTTTAATACTTTCTGAATTGTATTGATTCATCTGAGTATAATAAATAATATTTTGCAGGGAGGTGTTCAGTATAACGTAGTGCCAGCAGAACTCAGCGTTGGCTTCGATGTTCGTGTCTCTCCCACTCAAGACTTAACAAAGTTTGAAGACAAGATAAAGAGCTTTTGTAAAGCTGCTGGAGAAGATGTTACTTACGAGATTGTAGGGAAAAAAATGCCCGAACCTTCAGAGAGACAGGTAATTCATGTAGTTCCTCTTCTCTGAATTATAATATTGTAAGAGTTCATGATATAAGTGAACTGTTTTCTGAAGAGGTAACTGGAACCTTATAAATGTAAGAATTAACTCCAAACAAATTCTACCTTCTATATATTGTGCCTAATAGGCCGAACTCTCTGAAAAATTAGGTTAGGTTAGGTAAGGTTCGTCAGGAAACAGGACAAGTGTTTCCTGACGTGGGTCTTAGTCAGATGTAGCTTTTGGTCATCTGACCAAGGCCTTCCGCTGGCTTACCGGTCCACCCGTTTAAAAATTATAGTTAGTTATAACTATTCCTTGTATTTGTCTGAAAAATTCTCCTTCTTGTTCTGGGTTCGCCGGTACTGTCCCCAGGCCTAGCCACATTCCCCGCCCTCACGGGGCTCGTAGGGAGAACCTAGGTCTCTCCCTGGTCTGCCATCTTCCCCGCCCCAGGGATTTGTTCAATATGGATCTATTATTACTTAATGCAATCATGTATCTTCTCATATATATTTTTTTAATCTGGCCTTAATAAGATAAGTAATTTGAGTAATATCTATGTAACTAGTGGAAGGTCTCAGTCAGATGACCTAAACCTCCACCTGTGCATCATCATATGACTCATATCAGCACCAGGAAACACTTGTCCTGTTTCCTGACAAACATAATCTAACTTAACTGAGCCTAAGATAAAAAGTGAATTGGAATAAATTGTATAACAACAATTTAACTTTTCAGAACCAATTGACGTGTGTAGAAGATGGTAAAAATCCCTGGTGGGACGCTTTCTCGCAGGCTTGTGAAGATCAGTATGTAACAATCTTATTCATTTATACCATACCACGGGTGAGGTTCGAACCCGCGGTCAGAGAGTCTCAAAGCTCCACACCGTCGCATAAGCCACTGGGCCAGCTAGCTTCAATAAGATTCATCTCTGACAGGGGGTTCGAACCCCACCCGTGGAATGGTTTGTTTGCAATCGTGTCATTACGATTTCGTGAGTCAAGTTATTCATTTAATTTAATGCAAATACTATTACCTTCTCTTCCTTCCCGGTGTTTTGTATATAACAGTCGATGACCACAAAGTTAAGGTCATCCATAGATGTTCACCTTAACTCACATTTTACAAAGCAAGATAAACAACACTGCTTATATATACTCTATACTACATATATATATATATATATATATATATATATATATATATATATATATATATATATATATATATATATATATATATATATATATAATGTCTTGCCGATTAGGTAAAAGGAGGAGGAGGTGTTGATTCACCGGGAATTCTCCCGGCCCGGGTCTTTACCAGATGGCGACCCGGCTCCGGCTCCCTGGCGTGGGTGTATCAGAGACCTATGTCTCCCATTGGAGGGGGTACCCCTCAGTGGCGGGACCAACTGGTCCCAGGCCTAGCCATATTCCCCACCAGCACGAGGCAGGTGGTAGATAGTTGCTAGGCCTCTCTGGTCTGCCACCTTCCCCGCCCCAAGGAGGCTGACAGGAAGGACAGGCTTGGGAGCCGCAGATGGTGGCAAGCTCCAGCCTTGGCACCTTCCCTGCCCTAGAAGGGCTGGGCATGGTGATCGACCCCGACCGATTAGGTAAAACTTGCGATTTTGGATTAAATAGCAACGCTCTTCTTGCCATATAAGACAAGCGAAAATTTGTGTATGCAATAATTTCGCCAAAATCATTCTGAACCTAACGAAAAAAAAATATTTCATTGTGTTTGTTTATTATTAAATTAATGTTAACGTATCTAAAATATATTTAGTTGGGTTAGGCTAAAATAAATTGCGCTTGTTGTAATAAGGTTAGGTAGGTTTTTAAAGTTTGTCTTGGTACAAAATTATAAATTTTTATATTAACATAAATGAAAAAATATATCTTTAAACGTATAAGAGAAAATTTTAGAAAGGACTTAATTTTAAATGAGTGCTTGCTAATTGACCAGTTTTACCTAATCGGACGACATATATATATATATATATATATATATATATATATATATATATATATATATATATATATATATATATATATATATATATATAATGTAGTAGGTTGGTAGACAGCAACCACCCAGGGAGGTACTACGTCCTGCCAGGTGACTGTGAAACAGAAACCTGAAACTGTTTTACATGATGGTAGGATTGCTGGTGTCTTTTCTGTCTCATAAACACGCTGGATAACAGGTATATCTAGCTACTTCTACTTACACTTAGGTCACACTACACTGGCATACACATGCATATATATACATACACACATCTAGGTTTTTATTCTTTTTCTTAATAGCTCTTGTTCTTTTTATTTTCTCTATTGTCCATGGGGAAGTGGAAAACAATCTTTCCTCCGTAAGCCATGCGTGTCGTATGAAGCGACTAAGATGCCGGGAGCAATGGGCTAGTAACCCCTTCTCCTGTACACATTTACTAAAAACGAGAAGAAGAAAAACTTTATAAAACTGGGATGTTTGAATGTGCGTGGATGTAGTGCGGATGATAAGAAAGAGATGATTGCCGATGTTATGAATGAAAAGAAATTGGATGTCCTGGCCCTAAGCGAAACAAAGCTGAAGGGGGTAGGCGAGTTTCAGTGGGGAGAAATAAATGGGATTAAGTCAGGAGTATCTGAGAGAGTTAGAGCTAAGGAAGGGGTAGCAATAATGTTGAAGGATCAGTTATGGAAGGAAAAGAGGGAATATGAATGTGTAAATTCAAGGATTATGTGGATTAAAATAAGGGTCGGATGCGAAAAGTGGGTCATAATAAGCGTGTATGCACCTGGAGAAGAGAGGAGTGTAGAGGAGAGAGAGAGATTTTGGGAGATGTTAAGCGAATGTATAGGAACTTTTGAACCAAATGAGAGAGTAATTGTGGTAGGGGACCTAAATGCTAAAGTGGGAGAAACATGCAGAGAGGTGTAGTAGGTAAGTTTGGGGTGCCAGGTGTAAATGATAATGGGAGTCCTTTGATTGAACTTTGTATAGAAAGGGGTTTAGTTATAGGTAATACATATTTTAAGAAAAAGAGGATAAATAAGTATACAAGATATGATGTAGGGCGTAATGACAGTAGTTTGTTGGACTATGTATTGGTAGATAAAAGACTGTTGAGTAGACTTCAGGATGTACATGTTTATAGAGGGGCCACAGATATATCAGATCACTTTTTAGTTATAGCTACAGTGGGAGTAAAGGTAGATGGGATACAAGGAAAATAGAATCAGTAAGTAAGAGAGAGGTGAAGGTTTATAAACTAAAGAGGAGGCAGTTAGGGTAAGATATAAACAACTATTGGAGGATAGATGGGCTAGTGAGAGTGTAGGCAATGGGGTCGAAAATGTATGGGGTAGATTTAAAAATGTAGTGTTAGAGTGTTCAGCAGAAGTTTGTGGTTACAGGCGAGTGGGTGCGGGAGGGAAGAGGAGCGGATTGGTGGAATGATGATGTAAAAAGAGTAGTAAGGGAGAAAAAGTTAGCATATGAGAGGTTTTTACAAAGTAGAAGTGATGCAAGGAGGGAAGAGTATATGGAGAGAAAAAGAGGGTTAAAAGAGTGGTGAAGCAATGTAAAAAGAGAGCAGATGAGAGAGTGGGTGAGATGTTATCAGCAAATTTTGTTGAAAATAAGAAAACGTTTTGGAATGAGATTAATAAGTTGAGGAAGCCTAGAGAACAAATGGATTTGACAGTTAAAAATAGGAGAGGAGAGTTATTAAATGGAGAGTTAGAGGTATCGGGAAGATAGAGAGAATATTTTGAGGATTTGTTAAATGTTGATGAAGACAGGAAGCTGTGATTTCGTGTGTAGGGCAAGGAGGAATAACATCTTGTAGGAGTGTGGAAGAGCCAGTTGTGGGTGTAGGGAAGTTCGTGAGGCAGTGGGTAGAATGAAAGGGGTAAGGCAGCTGGGATTGATGGGATAAAGATAGAAATGTTAAAAGCAGGTGGGGATATAATTTTGGAGTGGTTGGTGCTATTATTTAATAAATGTATGGAAGAGGGTAAGGTACCTAGGGATTGGCAGAGAGCGTGTATTGTTCCTTTGTATAAAGGCAAAGGGGACAAAAGAGAGTGCAAAAATTATAGGGGAATAAGTCTGTTGAGTGTACCTGGTAAAGTGTATGGTAGAGTTATTATTGAAAGAATTAAGAGTAAAACAGAAAGCAGGATAGCAGATGAACAAGGGGCTTTAGGAAAGGTAGGGGTGTGTAGACCAAGTGTTTACAGTGAAACATATAGGTGAACAGTATTTGGATAAGGGTAAAGATGTTTTTGTGGCATTTATGGATTTGGAAAAGGCGTATGATAGGGTAGATAGGGGGGCAATGTGGCAGATGTTGCAGGTGTATGGAATAGGAGGAAGGTTACTGAAAGCAGTGAAGAGTTTTTATGAGGATAGTGAGGCTCAGGTTAGAGTGTGTAGGAGGGAAGGGGACTATTTCCCAGTAAAAGTGGGCCTTAGACAAGGATGTGTGATGTCACCATGGTTGTTCAATATATTTATAGATGGGGTTGTAAGAGAAGTGAATGCGAGGGTCTTGGCAAGAGGTGTGGGGTTAAAAGATAAAGAAGCAAATACAAAGTGCGAGTTGTCACAGTTGCTTTTGCTGATGACACTGTGCTTTGGGAGATTCTGAAGAGAAGTTGCAGAGGTTGGTGGATGAATTTGGTAGGTTGTGTAAAAGAAGAAAATTGAAAGTGAATATAGGAAAGAGTAAGGTGATGAGGATAACAAAAGAATAGGTGACGAAAGATTGGATATCAGATTGGAGGGAGAGAGTATGGAGGAGGTGAATGTATTCAGATATTTGGGAGTGGACATGTCGGCGGATGGGTCTATGAAGGATGAGGTGAATCATAGAATTGATGAGGGAAAAGGGTGAGTGGAGCACTTCGGAGTCTGTGGAGACAAAGAACCTTGTCCATGGAAGTAAAGAGGAATGTGAGAGTATAGTTATACCAACGCTCTTATATGGGTGTGAAGCATGGGTGATGAATGTTGCAACGAGGAGAAGGCTGGAGGCAGTGGAGATGTCATGTCTGAGGTCAATGTGTGGTGTGAATATAATGCAGAGAATTCGGAGTTTGGAAATTAGGAGGAGGTGCGGGATTACCAAAACTATTATCCAGAGAGCTGAGGAGGGTTGTTGAGGTGGTTTGGACATGTAGAGAGAATGGAACGAGACAGAGTGACTTCGAGTGTATAAATCTGTAGTGGAGGGAAGGCGGGGTAGGGGTCGGCCTAGGAAAGGTTGGAGGAGGGGTAAAGGAAGTTTTGTGTGCGAGGGCTTGGACTTCCAGCAAGCATGTGTGAGCGTATTTGATAGGAGTGAATGGAGGCATATGGTTTTTAATACTTGACGTGCTGTTGGAGTGTGAGCAAAGTAACATTTATGAAGGGATTCAGGGAAACCGGCAGGCCGGACTTGAGTTCTGGAGATGGGAAGTACAGTGTCTGCACTCTGAAGGAGGGGTGTTAATGTTGCAGTTTTATAACTGTAGTGTAAAGCACCCTTCTGGCAAGACAGTGATGGAGTGAATGATGATGAAAGTTTTTCTTTTTCGAGCCACCCTGCCTTGGTGGAAATCGGCCGATGTGTTAATAAAAAAAAAAAAAAATATATATATATATATATATCTCATTCAGAATAGGTAAAACTGATCATTTAGCAAGAACTCATTTAAAATTAAGTCCTTTGTAAAAAAAATTCTTATATGTTTAAAGATATATATTTTTTTATTTTTGTTAATGTAAAAATTAATAATTTTGTACTAAAAGTGCCTTAGAAAACTTACCTAACCTTATTATAAAAAATGCAATTTAATTTACCCTAATCAAACCAAATGTATTTTAGATAAGTTTACAATAATTTAATAATAAACAAACACAATGAAATATAATTTTTTCGTAATCTCACACCTCCTACTAATCTCCAAACTATGAATTCTCTGCATTATATTCACAACACACATTGACCTCAGACATGACATCTCCACTGCCTCCAGCCTTCTCCTCGTTGCAACATTCACAACCCATGTCTCACACCCATACAAGAGTGTTGGTATAACTATACTCTCATACATTCCCTTCTTTGCTTTCATGGATAAAGTTCTCTGTCTCCACAAGCTTCTCAGAGACCACTCACCTTTTTCCCCTCATCAATTCTATGATTCACCTCATCTTTAATAGACCCATCCACTGATACGTCCACTTCCAAATATCTGAACACATTCACCTCCTCCATACTCTCTCCCTCCAATCTGATATCCAATCTTCCGTTACCTAATTTTTTTGTTATCCTCATCACCTTACGTTTTCTTATATTCACTTTTAATTTCCATCTTTTACACACCCTACCAAACTCATCCACCAACCTCTGCAACTTCTCTTCAAAATCTCCCAAAAGCACAGTGTCATCAGCAAAGAGCAACTGTGACAACTCCCACTTTGTGTTAGATTCTTTATCTTTTAACCCCACACCTCTTGCCAACACCAGAGCATTCACTTCTCTTACAACTCCATCTATAAATATATTAAACAACCACTGTGACATCACACATCCCTGTCTAAGGCCTACTTTTACTGGGAAATAATCTCCCTCTCGCCTACATACTCTAACCTGATCCTCACTAAAGATTCTTCACTACTTTCAATAACCTACCTCCTATTCTATACATTTGCAACATCTGCCACATTGCCCCCTGTTCACCCTGTCATACGCCTTTTCCAAATCCATAAATGCCATAAAAACCTCTTTACCCTTATCCAAATACTGTTCACCTATATGTTTCACTGTAAACACTTGGTCTACACACCCCCTACCTTTCCTAAAGCCTCCTTGTTCATCTGTTATTCTGCTCTCCGTCTTACTCTTAATTCTTTCAATAATAACTCTACCATACACTTTACCAGGTATACTCAACAGACTTATTCCCCTATAATTTTTACACTCTCTTTTGTCCCCTTTGCTTTTATACAAAGAAACTATACACGCTCTCTGCCAGTCCCTAGTTACCTTACCCTGTTCAATACAAATATTTAATAAAAACACTAACCACTCCAAAACTATATCCCCACCTGCTTTTAACATTTATGTCTTTATCCCATCAATTCCAGCTGCCTTACTCCCTTTCATTCTACTCACTGCCTCACGCACCTTCCCCACACTCTCAACTAGTTCTTTTTCACTCCTACAAGATGTTATTCCTCCTTGCCCTATACAAATAATCACAGCTTCCCTGTCTTCATAAACATTTATCAAATTCTCAAAACATTTCTTAAATCTTCCCGATACCTCTAACTCTCCTTTTAATAACTCTTCTCTCTCATTTTTGACTATCAAATCCATTTGTTCCCTAGGCTTTCTCAACTTATTAATCTCACTCAAAAGTTTTTTCTTATTTTCAACAAAATTTGTTGATAACATTTCACCCACTCTCTCATTTGCTCTCTTTTACATTGCTTCAGCACTCTCTTAACCTCTCTTTTTCTCTCCATATACTTCTCCCTCCTTGTATCACTTCTACTTTGTAAAAAAAAAACACTTTCAGAAGAACATAAGAACATAATAATAATAATAATAATAATTATAATAAGGATAATAATCTTTATTTACTACCAGTACATGTACAAGGTATACACACCATAGCTGACATCAATGAAATACTACTATATAGAAAGCCCCTTGTTATGCTGAGCATTTCCCGTAAATTAGGTCACTGTCCCAGGATGCATCTTACACCAGTCCACTAACACCCAGGTACCCATTTTACTGATGGGTGAACTTAAACAACTGGTGTAAGGAAACACGTCCAATGTTTCCACCCCTTCCCTGGAAATCGAACCCGGATGCTCACTGTGTGAAGCGAAAGCTTTTGCCACCAGGCCATGGGGCACTGTAAGAAGAAACACTGCAGAAGGCCTACTGGCCCATGCGAGGCAGGTCTAATCACCCACCGGCCCAAGCCTAGTCAGGGCAGGTCACATCCACTTACGGAGCACGGCATCAGACCCATCAGCACAAGCTAATCAGGTCCATCTCACATTCACCCACGCCCACTCATGTATTTATCTAACCTATTTTTAAAAGTACTCAACGTTTTAGCTTCTACAACAGTACTGGGGAGATTGTTCCACTCGTCCACAACTTGAAACCATTGCTGCGAGTCCTGTCTTGGCTAGATATTTTTAGCACACTATTTACATCCCCTTTATTTATTCCTGTTTTCCATTTATACACCTCAATCATATCATCCCTAAATCTACGCCTTTCGATAGAGTGCAGATTCAGGGCCCTCAGTCTATCCTCATAGGGAAGATTTCTGATACATGGGATCAACTTTGTCATCCTCCTTTGTACGTTTTCCAGAACATTTATATCTGTTCTGTAATACGGTGACCAGAATTGTGCAGCATAATCTAAATGAGGCCTAACCAAAGATATATAGAGATGAAGAACAACCTGAGGACTTCTATTATTTATGCTGCTTGATATGAAGCCAAGGATTCTGTTCCCCTTATTGCGATCACTTATGAACTGTTGTTTTGGTTTTAGATTACTGCTAACTAGTAAAATTAACATCTACATTATTTAGTTTATATGTGGCATGGTTATTTTCCTGTCCAACATTTAGAACTTTGCATCTGCCTACAGTGGAACTTCGGCTTACGAATGCCCCAACCTGCGACTTTTTCAAGATACGAGCAGTCGCTCAGTCCACTTTTTGCTTCCGGATGCGAGCGCAAGTTCAAGATGCGAGTGGACCTCGAGGGAGGTTCCTTGATGCTGGTGAGTGGCTCTTGCTCTTGATCTAGGGAATTGGATCTCAGTTGTTTGTTGGACTATCTTATTGAAACTTGGGCAAAGTATGGTGGAAAGATGCTTCTTAACGCATGCGAAAATTGAAAGAAATCGGACCACAAAAAACAGAGTTCACTTCTCAGCCAATACCCGCCCCTTTGCGGTATATTTTCGTATGGGTTTTATGGTTGTATTCTCGAATTTTATGTCTCATTTGAATGGAAGATCTATTACAGAAATAGATAAGATTTTCACTGGTTTTACGATGAAAAGTATCTTGAAATTGAGCTCAAAGCAGCGGAAATGTTCGATTCTTTGGCGATATTCAAGAGTAAGCAAATGACGTCACCGTCCAATATACACCCCCCCAGAGGGGTGTGTATATATATATATGCTTGTACATACGTAGTGTGACATAAGTGTAAGAAGAAGTAGCAAGACGTACCTGAAATCTTGCATGTTTATGAAACAGAAAAAAAGACACCAGCAATCCTACCATCATGTAAAACAAATACAGGCTTTCGTTTTACACTCACTTGGCAGGACGTTAGTACCTCCCTGGGAGGTTGCTGTCTACCAGCTTACTACCACAGGACGGTAGTACCTCCCTGGGAGGTTGCTGTCTACCAGCCTACTACCACAGGACGGTAGTACCTCCCAGGGCAGTTATTGTCTACCAGCCTGCTACCACAGGACGGTAGTACCTCCCAGGGCAGTTATTGTCTACCAACCTACTTCCTAGGGGTTGAGCGAAGCTAAAATTATTTTAAATATACAGTGGACCCTCGGTTTTCGTTCACCTCCAAACTCGATCAATTATGTAAGTGTATTTTCGTAAGTGCTTTTGTAAGTGTATTTTTTGGGGTCTGAAATGACTAATCTAATTTACGTTTGTCCGTCCTTATGGGAACAAATTCGTTCGGTAACGGCACTCAAACAGCATTCTGGAAAGAATTTTAAACGAAAACCGAGGGTACACTGTATTATGTTTGAAGGAACTTTTGAGAAATTGATTGTTTAATACATTTAGGAAATGGACACTGTAAAATTAGTATGGGAAGCATAATGGCTCTAGTATTTACCAGACTAATATTAAAATGTTTACAAAAGTCTTCTCTGAGGTTCTTATGGTGAGTAACTTTCTTAGACGACGTTACCAGGGTAAATTGTATGAGAAACTAAAAATTATAATTTTTAAAGGGAAGGAGGGGTAAGCCAGTAGAAGACCTCGGTCAGATGACCTAAAGCTGCAGCTGCGGTTCATCGTATGACTGAGACCAGCGTCAGGAAACACTTGTCCCGTTTCCTGACAAATTCTACCTAACCTTACCTAAGGCATGAGAGATATAGTGATAGGAAGATTTACATGGACAGTGAACTTACCTTAATGACTGATGTAAGTCTGTCTTTTCAGGGGTGTAAATCTTGAGAAGCAAATATTATGTGGAGGTACAGACATCTGGTACCTGAGGCAGGTAAGTGCTCATAGCTGGTTCATATATTTGGTAGTTGTATTTATAGCAGCTCTATGGTAATATCTTTATGGTGTCACGTAGCACGGTCGGTAGTGCACTCAGCTCACACACTGAGGTCTGTGGTTCAATCCCCGATACTGAGGTACAAACAGTGGGGTGTGTTTCCTTTAGACGTCTGCTGTCCTTGTTCACCTAGCAGCAAAGTAGGTACCTGGGTGTTAGTCGACTGGTGTGGGTCGCATCCTGGAAACAAAATTAACCTAATTTGCCGGAAATACTCAACATCACCAGGGGCTTTCTATATAGTATGTCATGAATGTCATATTCAAATTCAAATTCAAATATTTATTTCATTGCAAGTTTACATAGGTGTTGTAATTACAATCATAAACTGAAGTGCAAGGAGAGCCACTGACATGCCATGGCATTAAGGGCAGCTTAATCTAATGGCTTATAGACTATGGACATAATATTAGAGAAATTGATTGAGTTTGTTTTATTTAAATACTAGATTGTACAAATTACAATATGATGATATTACATTGTAGTAAGTGTTTAGTAGGATGGTAATATAATAGTAACAATTTAAATTATCTTAAGGAAAATAACATTGAGCATTTTTTAAAGTAATTTACAGTATGAGTATTTAGTTTTGGGTGAGTAGGTGGTTTTTGAGAAGAGTCTTAAAATGATTTTCCGACAAGGTTATTTTAGTATTTACTGGTAAGGAATTCCAGATTCTGGGGCCCTTTATGTGCATAGAATTTTTATATAGGTTGATATGGACACAGGGTATATCAAAAAGTGTGATCTGTGTCTTGTGTTGTGGTCATGGGTCCTATTAAAGATGGAGACGAGAATTTTGAGCGGAGGGTTTATATTAGAGTGTAGAGTTCTATGTATGTAGTAGGCACAAGAATAAGTGTTAATGTTCTTTATGATAAGTAGTTTTAGGCTTTTGAATATTGGTGGAGTATGCTGTTTAGAGTGGAAATTTGTTATCATTCTGACTGCAACCTTTTGCTGGGTTATGAGTGGTCTAAGGTGATTTAATGTTGTTGATCCCGATGCATAGATTCCATAGGTGAGATAAGGGTAGAGTGAGTGATATAATGCAAGGAGAGCTGATTGAGGCACATAATAGCGTATCTTTGATAATATGCCTACTGTCTTTGAGATTTTCTTGGAAATTTTTTGTATGTGTGTTTGGAATTGAAGGCTACTGTCAAGGTGGATTCCTAGAAATTTTCCCTCTGTGAGTCTTGTGATGGGTGTACCATTGAGTGTTATGTTAAGTGGAACATTTGTGGCTCTGTTTCCAAACTGTATGAAGTAAGTATTGAGAGTAAGCTTATTAGTCATCATCCATGTTGATATTTTCTGTAATTCTGCATTAACAGTGTTGGCCAGTATAACTGGGTTTGGGTGAGAGAAGACATATGTTGTGTCATCTGCAAATAATATGGGTTTGAATAGTTGTGATGCATTTGGTAGGTCATTGATGTAAATGAGGAATAAGAGTGGACCCAGGACACTTCCTTGAGGGATTCCGACTGTAATGTGTTGTGTGGAAGAGTTCGCTCCATTTGTATACACGTATTGGCTTCTGTTACTAAGGTATGACTTTAGGTAGTTGAGTGGGTGCCCTCTTATACCATAGTGTGCTAATTTTGTGAGCAGTAAATCATGATCGACTGTATCAAAAGCTTTGCGTAGATCAATGAAGATTCCCAGTAGGACTTCTTTCTTCTCAAGTGCGGTGTATATTAACTCTAGCATGTGCATAATGGCATCATTTGTGCTCTTGTTGGTCCTGAATCCAAACTGACAGGGGTTGAGTACATTGTGGGAGATGAGGTAGGAATATATCTGTCTATGAATTAATTTTTCGAAGATTTTAGAAAGCAGTGGTAAATTAGATATTGGTCTATAATTATTCAGGTCTGTTTGATCACCTCCTTTGTGGATCGGGGTGACCCTAGCTATTTTGAGAATTGATGGGAAGGTAGAGGTTTCAATGGATTTATTGACTAGTGTTGCTATAATTGGTGACAGTACCTGTGAAGCTTTTTCGTACATAAAAGGTGGTAAGCTGTTTATGTCTCCTGCCTTGTTTTTAAGGGTGTTGATTATGAGCGAGATTTCTATTGGGTTGGTAGGAGCTAGGAATAGTGTATTAGGGTAGGTGTTGGTGAGGTAGTCTGTATGGTCTGTATAAGTTGTATCATGTACTGGTTGAAATAAAGATTATTATTATTATTGATGAAAACTAGACACGTGCAACATCTGGGTACCTTTATTGTGGACGTTTCGCCCTCCAGTGTTTTTATAAATTAAAATTCAAGAACATAAATTGCAAGACAGTAAATCTATATGCAAAAGATGAAGTAATCAGTCCCTCAGACCAAGGTTGGGGGACTGAATAAAAATATAAGAACAGAAGCAGGAACACTCGGCAGGTCCTTCACAATCCAACTCACTAACAAAAATATTTTCCCAACCCATTTTCAGTGGTACCCAGAGCAGTAAGCTGTGATGACTCTTTTAACTCATGTGCAAGTCCCGTTTATATCCAACCTTTCTGTTACGCAGAAAGCGGGATTTCCTGGGGCCTATAGGCCTTGTCTAAGGGCAAAGGTAAAAGTTACACGCATCTCATGTAAACCTATCCCAGTCAAAACAGAAACCGCTAAACCAGCATTTAATACATCAATGGGTTGCTTATAAGGGTTCAGGGAAAATTCCTCATTAGAAAAATATACATTTATTTAAGATAACACTATATACACTCACTAAATATACACCCATCTCTCTCTCTCGTGGCTAAAACACCTAAAACCAAACAACTTCTGCAGCATACGTGCGCCTAGCAAACCTAAGAACAACATTCCGACATCTTAATAAGAAATCGTTCAAGACCCTGTACACTGTGTACGTTAGGCCCATATTGGAGTATGCAGCATCAGTTTGGAACCCACACCTAGCCAACCACGTAAAGAAACTAGAGAAAGTGCAAAGGTTTGCAACAAGACTAGTCCCGGAGCTAAGGGGGATGTCCTTCGAGGAGAGGTTGAGGGAAATCAACCTGGCAACACTGGAGGACAGGAGAGATAGGGGGGACATGATAACGACATATAAAATACTAAGAGAAATTGACAAGGTGGACAGAGATGGGACACAGCAACAAGGGGTCATAGATGGAAGTTGAAGACTCAGATGAATCACAGGAATGTTAGGAAGTATTTCTTCGGTCACAGAGTGGTCAGGAAGGGGAATAGCAGGATACATTCATAGCTTCAAGAAGAGGTATGACAAAGTTCATGATAAAGGGAGAGTGACCCAGTAGCGGCGAGTGAAGAGGCGGGGCCAGGAGCTATGAATCGATCCCTTCAACCACAACTAGGTGAGTACCACAGTATATATAGGCGGAGAGTGAGGTGTGAGTGACGCATGGTGACCTGAAGAATGCTCAGGTCATCCGTCACTCACACCTCACTCTACGCCTAAATATACTGTCTTTTAACCTTTGTATGTTATAAGTGATCAAGGTCTCAGGACCGAATAGTTCTCCTGAGGGTGCTAGTGTTGTACTAGAGGACAGTGCTCCTGAGGGAGCTAGTGTTGTCCTAGAAAACAGTGCTCCTGAGGGTGCTAGTGTTGTCCTGGAGGATAGTTCTCCTGAGGGTGCTTGTGTTGTCCTGGAGGACAGTGCTCCTGAGGGTGCTAGTGTTGTCCTAGAAGACAGTGCTCCTGAGGGTGCTAGTGTTGTCCTGGAGGACAGTGCTCCTGAGGGTGCTAGTGTTGTCCTAGAAGACAGTGCTCCTGAGGGTGCTAGTGTTGTCCTGGAGGACAGTGCTCCTGAGGGTGCTAGTGTTGTCCTAGAAGACAGTGCTCTTGAGGGTGCTAGTGTTGTCCTGGTGGACAGTGCTCCTGAAGATGCTAGTGTTGTCCTAGAGGACAGTGCTCCTGAGGGTGCTAGTGTTGTCCTGGAGGACAGTGCTCCTGAGAGTGCAAGTGTTGTCCTGGTGGACAGTGCTCCTGAAGGTGCTAGTGTTGGAGATGAAACAAAGGGATGTTAGCACTAGTGCTGAAGATAGAAATGAAACAGGAAAACACGCACCAATAGGGAATACATTAGGAACACAGTCACAAAAACAAAGCAAACACAAACCAGGCCTATGCAAATATTATGCATTTGGTATCTGCAGGCATGGAATTTCTGGGAAAACAGATGGGACATGCAACTTTGACCACCCCAGAAAATGCCGTGCCCTTATGACAACAGGAAAATGCAACCTTCCTTTCTGTAAGCTTTTCCACCCTGAAATGTGTCACTCATCAGTTCAGGAAAGACAGTGCTATAACCTATATTGCCAGGCACACCACCTAAAGGGTACAAGATGACACAGAACATCCAGACCATGGGAAAACCTGGGTAGCCAAAGCCACTCCAGAGAGAGAGGTTTTTAGCGCAAGGAAGGAAAAAGCTGGC
>WNWK01036329.1:0-19222 GCA_009830355.1 Cherax destructor | reverse complement strand
ATTTGTCTGAGGACCATGTCATAGTTACCCCAATCGAGCATAGTCTGTTATCTTCCAGTTCTACATAATTTATTATTTCTGGAATTCTGCTAGTATCTTCCTGAGTAAAAACTGAGAGGAAGTAAGTATTGAAAATTTCACACATATCCTTATCACTGTCCGTGATCTGTCCTGAGTTACTCTTAAGTGGGCCTATCTTGTCCCTAATCTTACTTCTGTATACCTGAAAGAACCCTTTTGGGTTAGTCTTCGAATCCCTTGCGACCTTAGCCTCATAATCCCTTTTGCTTTTCTTATTCCTTTTTTTATTTCTCTCTTTAATTGAAAATATTGATTTCTTATCTGTCCATCCCCTCTTTTGATACGCCTATATATGCCTCTCTTTTGACCAATGAGATGTTTTAATCTATTGTTCATCCATTTAGGATCATTTTTGTTAGATCTAATTTCCCTACTTGGAACAAAAGTTGTCTGGGCAGCTAGAACTATGCTCTGAAAAACGTCATATTGGCAACCAAAACCACCTACCTGACCCATAGTCAGGTCATCCCAATTAGCCCACCTAGGTAATTTCTCAGCCCCATGAAGTCGGCTACACGAAAGTCTGGAACTGAGACTTGATTGCAGTTACCTGGGTAATTCCATGATATATTAAAACTAAGTGATTTGTGATCGCTTTCCCAAGCTCTTCATTAACCTCAAGATTATTAATTAGTGATTCTTTGTTAGCAAGAACCAAATCAAGCAAGTTGCTACCTCTAGTTGGTTCTGTCACAAACTGTTTTAAAAAACAATCCTGAACCGTATCAAGAAAGTCACTAGACTCAATATTACCTGTCACATTGTTCCAATCAATGTGTCTAAAGTTAAAATCTCCCATTAACACAACATTTTCATATCTAGACGCCTTATGAATTTCGTCCCATAGCAGCTTACTGCGCTCCCTATCCAGGCTTGGGGGTCTGTAAATCACACCCAAAATTAATTTTTCACGACCCTCGAGAAACTGTAGCCAAACAGATTCTGTGTCAGCTGTTTCTAATCTTATATCTTGTCTAACACAACAATTTAAATTATCTCTGACATACATCGCCACTCCACCACCCTTCCTGTTGACCCTATCAGTGTGGAATAGTTTGTAACCCTGAATGTTGCACTCGGAAGGCATTTCTCTATCTTTCAGGTTGAACCAGGTCTCTGTTATAGCAATAATATCTATATTACCTGCACTTGCAAGTAATCTTAGCTCATCTATCTTATTTCTTAGACTCCTACTATTTGTATAGTAAACCTCAAGGGAGCTAGTCACTCGTTGCCCTCTACTATCTCTCTTTGTTTGTTGATCAATTGTTTTGCATTTACAAACAACTTTATTTTGAATCTTATCTTTTAAACATAACCCTGGGGTTGCAGGTCGTTGTGTCATATCTTACAGGTCGTTGTGGCATGTCTTACAGGTCGTTGTGGTATGTCTTGCAGGTTGTATCATGATGTCTTACTGGTCGTTGTGGCATGTCTTACAAGTAGTTGTGGCATGATGTTGTTTTACAGGTCGATGTGGCATGTCTTACAGGTCATTCTGGCATGTCTTACAGGTCGTTGTGGCATGTCTTATAGGTTGTGACATAATGTCTTACAGGTCGTTGTGGCATGTCTTACAGGTAGTTGTGGCATGATGTTGTCTTACAGGTCATTGTGGCATGTCTTACAGGTTGTTGTCGAATGTGTTTACAGGTCGTTGTCGCATGTCTTTCAGATCGTTTTGGCATGTCTTACAGGTCGTTGCGGCATGTCATATAGGTCGTTGTAACATGTCTTACAGGTCGTTGTGTCATGTCATTCAGATCGTTTTGGCATGTCTTACAAGTCATTGTGGCATGTCATACAGGTCGTTGTGGCATGTCTTACAGGTCGTTGTGGCATGATGTCTTACAGGTCGTTGTGGCATGATGTCTTACAGGTCGTTGTGGCAAGTTGTCTTACAGGTGGTTGTGGCATGTCTTACAGGTCGTTGTGGCATGATGTTGACTTACAGGTTGTTGTAGCATGTTGTCTTACAGGTCGTTGTGGCATGATGTTGACTTACAGGACGTTGTTGCATTATGTTGACTTAAATGTCGTTGTCGCATGATGTTGACTTAAATGTCGTTGTGGCATGATGTTGTCTTATAGGACGTTAAGGCATGTCTTACAGGTCATTGAGGCATGATGTTGTCTTACAGGTCGTTGTACAAGGATGTTGTCTTACAGGTCGTTGTGGCATTATGTTGACTTACAGGTCATTGTGGCATTATGTTGACTTAAAGGTCGTTGTGGCATGATGTTGACTTACAGGTCGTTGTGGCATGATGTTGTCTTATAGGACGTTGAGGCATGTCTTACAGGTCATTGAGGCATGATGTTGTCCTACAGTTCGTTGTGGCATGATGTCTTACAGGTCGTTGTTGCATGATGTGTTACAGGTCGTTGTAACATGATGTCTTACAGGTCGTTGTAGCTTGATGTCTTACAGGTCGTTGTGTCACGATGTTGTCTTAGGGGTCATTGTGACATGTCTTAAAGGTCATTGTGGCATGATGTATTACAGGTCGTTGTGGCATGATGTATTAAAGGTCGTTGTTGCACGATGTTGTCTTAGGGGTCGTTGTGACATGATGTCTTAAAGGTCGTTGTGGCATGATGTTTTACAGGTCGTTGTGGCATGATGAATTACAGGTCGTTGTGGCATGATGTTGTCTTACAGGTCGTTGTGGCATATATTACAAGTGGTTGTGGCATGTCTTGCAGGTCGTTGGTTCATGTCTTACAGGTCGTTGTAGCATGTCTTACAGGTCGTTGTGGCATGATGTCTTACAGGTCGTTGTGGCATGTCTTACAAGTAGTTGTGGCATGATGTTGTTTTACAGGTCGATGTGGCATGTCTTACAGGTCATTCTGGCATGTCTTACAGGTCGTTGTGGCATGTCTTTCAGATCGTTTTGGCATGTCTTACAGGTCGTTGTGGGATGTCTTACAGGTCATTGTGGCATGCCTTTCAAATCGTTTTGGCATGTCTTACAGGTCGTTGTGGCATGTCTTAAAGGTCGTTGTGGCATGTCTTACAGGTCCTTGTGGCATGTCTTACAGGTCCTTGTGGCATGATGTCTTACAGGTCCTTGTGGCATGATGTATTACAGGTCGTTGTGGCAAGTTGTTTTACAGGTCGCTGTGTCATGTCTTACAGGTCGTTGTGGCATGTCTTACAAGTAGTTGTGGCATGATGTTGTCTTACAGGTCGTTGTGGCATGTCTTACAGGTCGTTGCAAAATGTCTTACAGGTCGTTGTGGCATGTCTTACAGGTCGTTGTGGCATGTCTTTCAGATCGTTTTGTCATGTTTTACAGGTCGTTGTGGCATGTCTTACAGGTCGTTGTGGCATGTCTTTCAGATCGTTTTGGCATGTTTTACAGGTCGTTGTGGCATTTCTTACAGGTTTTGTGGCATGTCTTACAGGTCGTTGTGGCATGTCTTACAGGTCGTTGTGATATGATGTCTTACAGGTCCTTGTGGCATGATGTCTTACATGTCGTTGTGGAAAGTAGTCTTACAGGTCGTTGTGGCATGTCTTACAGGACGTTGTGGCATGATGTCTTACAAGTCGTTGTGGGATGATGTCTTACAGGTCGTTGTGACATGATGTCTTACAGGTCGTTGTGGCATGTTGTCCTAAAGATCGTTGTGGTATGATTTTGTCTTACAGGTCGTTGTGGCATGATGTATTATAGGTCGTTGTGGCATGATGTTGTCTTTGGGGTCGTTGTGACATGTTGTCTTAAAGTTCGTTGTGACATGATGTATTACAGGTCGTTGTGGTATGATGTTGTCTTACAGGTCATTGAGGCATGTCTTAAAAGTCGTTGTGTCATGTCTTGCAGGTCGTTGTGGCATGTCTTACAGGTTGTGGCATGATGTCTTACAGGTCGTTGTGGCATGTCTTACAGGTAGTTGTGGCATGATGTTGTCTTACAGGTCGTTGTGGCATGTCTTACAGGTCGTTGTGGCATGTCTTTCAGATCGTTTTGGCATGTCTTACAGGTAGTTGTGGCATGTCTTACAGGTCGTTGTGGCATCTCTTTCAGATCATTTTGGCATGTCTTACAGGTCGTTGTAGCAAGTCTTACAGGTGGTTGTGGCATGTCTTACAGGTCGTTGTGGCATGATGTTGACTTACAGGTTGTTGTAGCATGTTGTCTTACAGGTCGTTATGGCATGATGTTGACTTACAGGTCGTTGTTGCATTATGTTGACTTAAATGTCGTTGTCGCATGATGTTGACTTACAGGTCGTTGTGGCATGATGTTGTCTTATAGGACGTTAAGGCATGTCTTACAGGTCATTGAGGCATGATGTTGTCTTACAGGTCGTTGTAGCAGGATGTTGTCTTACAGGTCGTTGTGGCTTTATGTTGACTTACAGGTCGTTGTGGCATTATGTTGACTTAAAGGTCGTTGTCGCATGATGTTGACTTACAGGTCGTTGTGGCATGATGTTGTCTTATTGGACGTTAAGGCATGTCTTACAGGTCATTGAGGCATGATGTTGTCCTACAGTTCGTTGTTGCATGATGTCTTACAGGTCGTTGTGGCATGATGTTGACTTACAGGTCGTTGTGGCATGATGTCTTACAGGTCATTGTAACATGATGTCTTACAGGTCGTTGTAGCTTGATGTCTTACAGGTCGTTGTGGCACGATGTTGTCTTAGGGGTCATTGTGACATGTCTTAAAGGTCATTGTGGCATGATGTATTACAGGTCGTTGTGGCATGATGTATTACAGGTCGTTGTTGCACGATGTTGTCTTAGGGGTCGTTGTGACATGATGTCTTAAAGGTCATTGTAGCATGATGTTTTACAGGTCGTTGTGGCATGATGAATTACAGGTCGTTGTGGAATGATGTTGTCTTACAGGTCGTTGTGGCATATATTACAAGTGGTTGTGGCATGTCTTGCATGTCGTTGGTAGGGGTCGTTGTGACATGATGTCTTAAAGGTCATTGTAGCATGATGTTTTACAGGTCATTGTGACATGATGTCTTACAGGTCGTTGTGGCATGTTGTCTTACAGGTCGTTGTGGCATGTTGTCTTACAGGTCGTTGTGGCATGTCTTCTAGGTCGTTGTGGCATGTCTTACAGGTCGTTGTTACATGATGTCTTACAGGTCGTTGTGGCATGATGTTGACTTACAGGTCGTTGTGGCATGATGTCTTACAGGTCGTTGTTGCATGATGTCTTACAGGTCGTTGTGGCTTGATGTCTTACAGGTCGTTGTGGTATGATGTTGTCTTACAGGTCGTTGTGGCATGATGTATTACAGGTCGTTGTGGCACGATGTTGTCTTAGGGGTCGTTGTGACATGTTGTCTTAAAGGTCGTTGTGGCATGATGTATTACAGGTCCTTGTGGCATGATGTATTACAGGTCGTTGTGGCATGATGTCCTACAGGTCGTTGTGACATGTCTTGCATATCGTTGTGTCATGTCTTACAGGTCGTTGTGGCATGTCTTACAGGTCGTTGTGGCATGTCTTACAGTTTGTGGCATGATGTCTTACAGGTCGTTGTAGCATGTCTTACAGGTAGTTGTGGCATGATGTTGTCTTACAGGTCGTTGTTGCATGTCTTTCAGATCGTTTTGGCATGTCTTACAGGTCGTTGTGGCATGTCTTACAGGTCGTTGTGGCATGTATTACAGGTCGTTGTGGCATGTCTTTCAGATAGTTTTGGCATATCTTACAGGTCGTTGTGTCATGTCTTACAGGTCGTTGTGGCATGTCTTACAGGTCGTTGTTGCATGTCTTACAGGTCGTTGTGGCATGTCTTTCAGATAGTTTTGGCATGTCTTACAGGTCGTTGTGTCATATCTTACAGGTCGTTGTGGCATGTCTTACAGGTCGTTGTTGCATGATGTCTTACAGGTCGTTCTGACATGATGTCTTACAGGTCGTTTGGGCAAGTTGTCTTACAGGTCGTTGTGGAATGTCTTACAGGTCATTGTGGCATGATATCTTACAAGTCGTTGTGGCAGGATGTCTTATAGGTAGTTGTGACATGTTGTCTTACAGGTCGTTGTGGCATGTCTTCCAGGTCATTGTTGCATGATGTCTTACAGGTCGTTGTGGCATGATGACGTCTTACAGGTCGTTGTGACATGATGACGTGTTACAGGTCGTTGCGGCATGATATTGTCTTACAAGTCTTTGAGGCATGTCTTACAGGTCGTTGTGGCACGTCTTACAGGTCGTTGTGGCATGATGTCTTACAGGTCGTTGTGACATTATGTTGTCTTACAGGTCGTTGTGACATGTTGTTTTACAAGTCGTTGTGACATGTATTACAGGTCGTTGTGGCATTATATCTCACAGGTCGTTGTGGCATGATGTCTTAAGGTCCTTGTGGTATGAAGTTGTCTTACAGGTCTTTGTGGCATGATGTCTTACAGGTCATTGTAGCATGATGTCGTCTTACAGGTCGTTGTGTCATGTCTTACAGGTCGTTGTATCATTATGTGTTACAGGTCGTTGTGGCATGTCTTACAGGTCGTTGTGCGATGATGTCTTACATGTCGTTGTATCATGCTGTTGTCTTTAAGGTAGTTGTGGCATGATGCTGTCTTACAGGTCGTTGTGGCATGTCCTACAGGTCGTTGTGGCATGTCTTTCAGGTCGTTGCGAATGATGCCGTCTTACAGGTCGTTGTGTCATGTCTTACAGGTCGTTGTATCATGCTGTTGTCTTTAAGGTAGTTGTGGCATGATGCTGTCTTAAAGGTCGTTGTGGCATGTCCTACAGGTCGTTGTGGCATGTCTTTCAGGTCGTTGCGGAATGATGCCGTCTTACAGGTCGTTGTGTCATGTCTTACAGGTCGTTGTGACATGTCTTACAGGTCGTTGTGGAATGCCTTACAGGTCGTTGTGGCATGATGTCTTATAGGTCGTTGTGGCATGTCCTCCAGGTCGTTGTGGCATGTCTTACAGGTCGTTGTGGCATGATGTCTTACAGGTCGTTGTGGCATGTCCTCCAGGTCGTTGTGGCATGTCTTACAGGTCGTTGTGACATGTCTTACAGGTCGTTTTGGAGTGTCTTACCGGTCGTTGTGGCATGATGTCTTACTGGTCATTGTGGCATGATGTCTTACTGGTCGTTGTGGCATGATGTCTAACTGGTCATTGTGGCATGATGTCCTACAGGTCGTTGTCGCATAACTTACAGGTCGTTGTTACATGATGTTGTCTTACAGGTCGTTGTGGCATGATGTCTTACAGGTCGTTGTTGCATGATGTCTTACATGTCGTTGTTGCATGATGTCTTACTGGTCGTTGTGGCATGATGTCTAACTGGTCATTGTGGCATGATGTCCTACAGGTCGTTGTCGCATAACTTACAGGTCGTTGTGGCATGATGTTGTCTTACAGGTCGTTGTGGCATGATGTCTTACAGGTCGTTGTTGCATGATGTCTTACTGGTCGTTGTGGCATGATGTCTTACAGGTCGATGTGGCATGATGTCTTACAGGTCGTTGTTGCATGATGTCTTACAGGTCGTTTTCTTTGTCCAACTCTCAT
This sequence comes from Cherax destructor, assembly GCA_009830355.1. NCBI lineage: Eukaryota > Metazoa > Arthropoda > Malacostraca > Decapoda > Parastacidae > Cherax > Cherax destructor. The sequence goes on along the minus strand of WNWK01036329.1, from coordinate 11,622 downwards.
AATTGCTTCCTCATGAAGATTAAACTTACTGTGGTCTTCTCTTATGCAACCTTTCATATTATTTACTGTGTTTCGGAAGGAATCGGGTAAAGTTTCGTTATAGGTCATGAAATTTGTTTTTGTAGGTAATGTAGATGTGTATTTAATATCTTTACATCGTCCACCATCAATGTCGTATACAAGGGAGAGAGAATATTGGTTAGACACCAGTGGATTCTACTTGATGCATTTCCTGTCTCTATACTATTTTTTTAAGTTTCATGAATTCCATGGTCTTTTCAAAACAAAAACAAAATGTTGGTTACACAAATTTTTGTTTCAAATTTAGTTATGTATGCAGTTCTATGTAGCATGACGCTTCGTACTTACTATGAATTTGTAATATTCACAAACTGCTCAGTTTTTCTTCCGTTAGCTTGTCGTAGGTCGATGTCAAGATTGAGAATTAATTTTAAGGTTTTCTCCTCATGATTTTCAGATAGCTTCCTGCGAGGTATTACTTACAAAGTGTACACTACCTGCGATGTATTACGTACAAAGTGTACACTACCTGTGAGGTATTACGTACAAAGTGTACACTACCTGCGAGGTATTATGTACAAAGTGTACACTACCTGCGAGGTATTATGTACAAAGTGTACACTACCTGCGAGGTATTACATACAAAGTGTACACTACCTGCGAGGTATTACGTACAAAGTGTACACTACCTGCGAGGTATTACGTACAAAGTGTACACTACATGCGAGGAATTACTTACAAAGTGTACACTACCTGCGAGATATTACATACAAAGTGTACACTACCAGTGAGGTATTACGTACAAAGTGTACACTACCTACGAGGTATTACATACAAAGTGTACTCTACCTGCGATGTATTATGTACAAAGTGTACACTACCTGCGAGGTATTACGTACAAAGTGTACACTACCTGCTAGGTATTACGTACAAAGTGTACACTACCTGCGTGGTATTATGTACAAAATGTACACTACATGCGAGGTATTACGTACAAAGTGTACACTACCTGCGAGGTATTACATACAAAGTGTACACTACCTGCGAGGTATTTTGTACAAAGTGTACACTACCTGCGAGGTATTACATACAAAGTGTACACTACCTGTGAGGTATTACATACAAAGTGTACAATACCTGGGAGGTATTACGTACAAAGTGTACACTTCCTGCGAGGTATTACGTTCAAAGTGTACACTACCTGCGAGGTATTACATACAAAGTGTACACTACCCGCGAGGTATTACATACAAAGTGTACACTACCCGCGAGGTATTATGTACAAAGTGTACACTACCTGCGAGGTATTACATACAAAGTGTACACTACCTGTGAGGTGTTACGTACAAAGTGTACACTACCTGCGAGGCATTACATACAAAGTGTACACTACCTGTGAGGTATTATGTACAAAGTGTACACTACCTGCGATGTATTACATACAAAGTGTACACTACCTGCGAGGTATTACATACAAAGTGTACACTACCTGCGAGGTATTACGTACAAAGTGTACACTACCTGCGAGGTATTACGTACAAAGTGTACACTACATGCGAGGTATTACATACAAAGTGTACACTACCTGTGAGTATTATGTACAAAGTGTACACTACCTGCGAGTATTACTCAAGTGTACATACCGGGTTTCACAAAGTGTACATACGGGTCATCAAAGTGTACACTACCTGGGTTATACAAAGTGTACACTGGATTTCTACAAAGTATCTGGATTACTACAAAGTGTACTACTGGGTATTAGTCAAAGTGTACTACCTCGGTATTACTACAAGTGACACCTGGGTATTACTACAATGTATACGGGTATTCTACAAAGTGCACCTGGTATTCAAAGTGTCACTCTGGTTTACAAAGTGTACACACTGGGTTTACTAAAATGACACTACTGGGATTACATACAATGTACACTGGGTATTAGTACAAAGTGTACACTACCTGGTATTACATACAAAGGTACACTACCAGGTAAATTACATGTATACTACAACAGATACTCAAAGTGTACACCTGGATTACTACAAAGTGTACACTCCTCGGGTATTACTCAAGTGTACTACCTGGGTATTATACAAAGTGTACACACCTGGGTATTACATACAAAGTGTACATACGGAGTATATAAAGTGTACTCCCAGACATACAAAGTGTACACTACCTGAGGTTTAGTACAAAGTGTCACTACTGAGTATTACATACAAAGTGTACACTACCTGTGGTATTATACAAAGTTACACTACCTGCGGTATTATACAAAGTGTACACATGCGAGTATTACTCAAAGTGTCACTACCTGCGGATTACTACAAAGTGTACACCTGCAGTATTAGTACAAGTGTACATAATGCAGTTCTACAAAGTGTACACTACTGCAGGTATTACTACAAAGTGTACACTCTAGTATACATCAAAGTGTACACTACCTGAGGTATTACACAAAGTTACACTACCTGCGGTATTACATACAAAGTGTACACTACCGTGAGTATTATACAAAGTGTACACACCTCGAGGATTACATACAAAGTGTACACTACCTGCGAGGTATTATACAAAGTGTACACTACTGAGGTTGCATACAAAGTGTACACTACCTGCAGTGTATTATACAAAGTGTACACTACTAGCGAGTATTACTACAAAGTGTAACTACCTGAGGTATTAGTACAAAGTGTACACTACCTGCGAGGTATTACGTACAAAGTGTACACTACCTGAGGTTCGTACAAAGTGTCACTACTGGGATAACAAAGTGTACACACCTGGAGTATTATACAAAGTGTACACTACTGGGTATTACATACAAAGTGTACACTACCTGGAGGTATTACATACAAAGTGTACATACGCAGTATTACATACAAAGTGTACACTACCTGCGAGGTATTACTACAAAGTGTACACACTGCGAGGTATTACTACAAAGTGTACACTACCATGCAGGTATTACTACAAAGTGTACACTACCTGGAGGTATTACATACAAAGTGTACACTACCTGGATGTATTACATACAAAGTGTACACTACCTGCGAGTATTACATACAAAGTGTACACTACCTGCGAGGTATTACTACAAAGTACACACCTGCGAGGTATTACTACAAAGTGTCATCTAGTACGTAAATTACACTAAGTATTACATACAAAGTGTACACTACCTGCGAGGTATTACATACAAAGTGTACACTACCTGGGGTATTAGTACAAAGTGTACACTACCTGCAGAGGTATTACTACAAAGTGTACACTACCTGGAGGTATTACGATAAAAGTGTACACTACCATCACTGAGGTATTACATCAAAGTGTACACTACCTGCGAGGTATTACTACAAAGTGTACACTACCTGCAGGTATTACATACAAAGTGTACACTCCATGAGGTTTACGACAAAGTGTACACTATCTCGAGGATTACATACAAAGTGTACACTCACCTGTGAGGTATTACTACAAAGTGTACACTACCTCGAGGTATTACACAAAGTGTACACTCCTGCAGGTATTACAAGTGACATAATGTGTACACTACACCCAGAGGATTACATACAAAGTGTACACTCACTCCGTGAGTATAGTACAAAGTGTACACTACCTGCAGGTATTACATACAAAGTGTACACTACCTGCGAGGTATTACATACAAAGTGTACACTACACCGTGAGGTATTACATACAAAGTGTACACCACCTGGAGGTATTACGTACAAAGTGTACACTACCTGCGAGTGTATTACATACAAAGTGTACACCTGTGAGGTAGTGTATACAGAAGTTACACACCTGCAGTATTACATAAAGTGTACACTACGTGATAAAAGTGTACATACAGGTAATACAAAGTGTACCACCTGGATATTACAACAAAGTGTACACTACCTGCGAGTTACACAAGTGTAACACCAGGTAATTATGACAAGTGTACACTACCTGAGTGTACACCAAAGTGTACACGACAAAGTGTACATACCTGGAGTATTACACAAAGTGTACACTACATGCGAGGTATTACTCAAAGTGTACACACCCGAGGTATTGTACAAAGTGTACACTACCGAGGTATTACATACAAAGTGTACACTACCTGGAGGTGTTACGTACAAAGTGTACACACCTGAGGATTACTACAAAGTGTACACTACCTGTGAGGTATTATACAAAGTGTACACTACCGCGAGGTATTACGTACAAAGTGTACACTACCTGCGAGGTATTACTACAAAGTGTACATAACCTGTGAGGTGTTACGTACAAAGTGTACAAACCGAGGATTACATACAAAGTGTACACTACCTTGAGTATTAGTACAAAGTGTACACTACCTGGAGGTATTACATACAAAGTGTACACTACCTGCATGTATTACATACAAAGTGTACACTACCTGGAGGTATTACATACAAAGTGTACACACCTGCGAGGTATTACTACAAAGTGTACACTACCTGCGAGGTATTACATACAAAGTGTACACTACCTGGAGGTATTACTACAAAGTGTACACTACCGTGAGGTATTACGTACAAAGTGTATACCTAGGTATTATACAAAGTGTACACTACCTGGGTATTATACAAAGTGTACACTACCTGCGAGTTTACGTACAAAGTGTACACTACCCAGGATTACTACAAAGTGTACACTACCAGGTATTAACAAAGTGTACACTACCGAGTATTATACAAAGTGTACACTACCTGCAGTATTAATACAAAGTGTACACACCTGAGTATTACAAAGTGTCACACCCGAGTATTACTACAAAGTGTACACACCCAGTATTACAAAGTGTACACTACCTGCGAGGTATTACTACAAAGTGTACACTACGCAGTATACATACAAAGTGTAACTACTGGGTATTACAAAAGTGTACTACTGCGGGTATTACGTACAAAGTGTACACTACCGCAGGTATTACAAAAGTGTACATACCCAAGAGGTATTACACAAAGTGTACACTACCAAATACTACAAAGTGTACAACCCGGTATTAACAAAGTGACACTACCGAGGATTAGTACAAATGTACACTACTGGGATTATACAAAGTGTACACTACCTGGAGTTTGTACAAAGTACTACTGCGGTTCATACAAAGTGTACACCTACCGAGGTATTACGTACAAAGTGTACACTACCTGCGAGGTATTACATACAAAGTATACACTACCTGCGAGGTATTACGTACAAAGTGTACACTTCCTGCGAGGTATTACGTACAAAGTGTACACTTCCTGCGAGGTATTACGTACAAAGTGTACACTACCTAATCCAGTCTGCACATCTAATTTTTGTGCTACAACTTTTATATAAATTTAAATCTACTAAGGCATACTTTCTGCAGTCTTCTACTTTGTCACAAACTTTTGAATTAACAAATGGAGTAAACCTTCACTGTCTGACCCTAACTCATTCCATTTGCTCACTATCGTCACAAAGAAAGAATTTAGATTTTATGTCCTTTACTATCATTGAATTTGTCGCTTCCATTTAGGTTCCCCTCACTTTGTTCTTCAGCCTCAAATGGACTGTGTAATTATCCATTTGTAGTTGGAAGAGCACAGCCATACACATGGGCTCGATTTCACCATTTATTGTATCATCTATTTTTCTTCAGTTTCCAGTTGTTTTAGCATATACTGATTTTCGAGGATCCTATCCCAGAAATATATCAAAATCTCTTCTCAATATTCTTTAAGCTTTTTTATATACAGTAAACATAGCTTCTTTTATGTGTCTTTTCTCTACTATTGATACTTTCTTTCTCATTGTTGCAGAAGTTGAGTCAAAGCTCAAAAACCTGACCTCTTTCCTTCCTCAATGCAGAATTTACTTCCTTTTAGCCTCATTTTCCGCGACATACCTATTCTTAAGTCAGGGCAGGTAGTCTGCCTGCACTACTTCTCTATCTATGGTATTCCACTTGATCACCCTGATGCTGATGGAATTATTCCCAATATCACTTTAACTCCTCTGTGCTTTATATTTTCAAAAGTGCTGTCGTATCAACGCACACTGCCTCACACCACACTGTGTACTCATGTTCCTATCCAAGTATTTTGTATGTCGTTGTCATGTCTCTCATACTTATTTTGTCCTAAATATATATACAGAATGGGGTCCACCTCTGGTGCAAATTGTGGGACCCATAGCCACGGAGAAGTGGATAAAAAGGCTTCAAGGAACAATATTTGGATTTCTTCCTGAAGCCTTTGAATATTCCATTTTCCCTACCACCCCATCTTTTCATTCTTTTTTACCAATAGATATATTTTATTACAAAATATGGTGCAAAAGATTTAAACGATGGCATATACAGTACATGAGGTGTGAGAGATACATGTCTAGTACTTATTGCTACGTGTTTGTCACTGATTATGTGAAAATCTCATCCAGCTCCTCATACCTGGGGCGCGTGCCCAAAATGCAACAGGCATTACCCCTCTGAACAGAAGCGCTGAGTCGCTGGAACAGAAACCTAGCTGCCCTAGGATCCCTTGTTACCTTGATGAGTCTTTTGCCTAGCTCCTTAAGAAACTTAGATGCACTCTTTCCCAATGAGCCAAGGGTCTCCGAGCCTATGGGAACAAATATATAATGATGGGCAAGTTCTCAGTATTTTCTCCACTTTTGGGACTCATTGAAGCTGGCAGCTGCCCCTCCTTCCTCCCTGGTGTATTGGAGATAGGTATCAGCCAAGGAAGATGCACATGTGTAGTCCCACACCACCTGCTTGCCGTCTGTCCAGGCTTGAAGGGTAATACCATCTGGACGCTTTTGGCTGCCATCAGATCTGCATAGTTGGGGTGGCTCCTTTACTGCTGGGCATCCGGCTGTTGTGAGGCTCCTCTTGATAATGTTATTAACCTCTTCATTTCTTGCAATTTTTCCCTCGGATTTACGACACACAAGACCATGGTACCCGAATCGGTCTGCTGCTTCACTGCCACAAATACACCTGTGTTCGACGAGAATAGGGGTGGCAAGTCGAAGGGCAACACCAATGCAGATGGTCAGTGGGTCGAGGCGTGTGCCAAGGCTGGAGTTGGGAACAGCCAACAGAAAGTCCCCTGCATGAGGAGCTTTCACTGCCAGGATGTGGGCTCCATCCTTCCCTGACACGTTCTGAAGCACTGTTGAGGCTATATGCTTTAATATTTTTCCATTCCAGTGCGACTGTTAGTAGTTGTTGGGGGGGGCAGGTCTAGTTTCAGAGCCCGTTAGATTATCCCAGATCCTGGCTCCGTCAACGAATTTTTGGTCCTGGATGCCAATCTTGACCCTAAGATGTTCAGGAAGAATCGCTGCTTGACGCCCTCTGGATGCAATGCATAAGGACAGGAAAGCAAGTAGGGTAATCTGTGATGACTTGTGGACACCAATGCCTCATAGTCTGACTGGGAGTATAGCTTGGTCCCACTGCCCATCTTCTAGAGTAAGGTTAAGTACTTTAGTAAAGATCTGCCTCAGGATACTGTCATATTCGTGCAGTATAGGGTTATATGAAGGTGCACATCTTAGGAAATATGTCAACCTGGGCAGACTCAAGCATTTTGTGAGAGGGTACAAGGCATCATGGGTGTCAATATTACCTATTCGTTGTTCCATTCTCCTCAATTCTTCCAGTTTCTTCCTGAGAATTGTGTCAATGGCATCGCTTCCCAGAAGTGCTCAAAGCAAGACACTATTTGTGGGGGCAATGACTGATGCTCCTGGCAGTTTTGATCTCATTGCATCTATCACTTGTTGATTGACTGAGATGATTTCACATTTGGATGGATTCAGAATGAGACCCATTTCCTGTCTCAGTGTCATCACCTGTGTAAGATCATCTACAAGGGACTCCTATGTACCTGGTAGTGTGCTATCAGTCTGACTGTGATTTCCCTAACCACTATACAGAATAGAAATGGTGCGAGAGGATCCTCTTGCTGGACACCCTCTGATGATGCAGTATAATCTGTACCTAGAAGACAGCTCATTCCTTTGGGTCACAAATCACACCCTGAGGTGTCTACTTGTCCACTCACACTTGATATGTAGACAGTCTCGGCGTCAAATGTATGAGTCGACCAAGCACCCTTGTACATAATTACGCTCACCGACTCCGTTGAAGTTGTAGCACTTGAGTCATTCAAGTAAATTGCTACCCAATTCAGCGACGTTATCTGGGAATGACCACCTTTACCAGAGCATCTTTGACGGCACCTTCGCCTGAGTCATTCTTGCAGCTCACTCGTTAACCTCGTCCCTATATCGTCCCGCTTACCGGCACCGCTAGGATGTGCCTCTTGAGTCACCCATGCCGATGAAGTACCCTTTCAGTCATGACACCCTGCCACCCCACTGCACTGCCCACACTGTCCTTTAGTGTACCTAACCCCTTTCATTTTCGTTGTTTGAATGTGTTATTATTTCATTGTGTATATAACTATTATTGTCATTCATGTCTAGGATTCACGCTAGTGCCCAATTTCTATGAGTTTTATAAAGTCATTTGTGACGGTCAGGATGACCATGGGTAGTGTGCCCGAGCAACATAAGCCCAATCAGGCCATCATATTTTGCACCATCTATATATAGCACTTGTGCTGTCACCTAGAAAACCTTGTTCAAACTAGAGCTCAGTGCATTGCACCCTGTTTCGTCTCTACTAACTAGAGGATGGACGCTCCCTTCTCTGTCTCTCTGGTCCTATGACCTGGTATGGGTACAGCACCAGCACTCACTCTATACCCATTGCCCCAATAAATGTAAAGCTTGCTCCCATGCTTCTTATACCAACCTGACACTAATCTATAACAATTCCACTAAACCTGTCTATATATGCATTATTATGCATTTTTAAAATGACTCAAGTATGGAACATGTTTGTAAATTATAATGACATCGATGAAATAGTTGGCCTATTGAAACTTATAGCTGTCAGATGGCTTTAACTTCATCTTATTCTGTATTTATGTGTATTATAACAATAAAACGGCTTTCAAATAAGCTAAGGTAGGTTGCAGCTCCTATCTTGTAAATAATGGAATTGAATGAGCTCATTTGCTCAGAATTAGTAAAAACCACAAATGATGTTGTTGATGTTTTGGCAGTTAAGATTGAGTATCAAAAACATAGTCATCATGGTTGTATATAAACCACCAAATGAAACTTCCCAAAAGTTCAAGGAATATCTAGTGAAAACTGACTTCTGTTTGAAAAATCTTACAACCCGAGCCCCAAATATCTCCTTGCTTGGTGATTTCAATTTAAGACAGTTTAAATGGAAGAATGTGGTAAATAATGCTTTATCAGAGATAACTCCCAGGAGGCAACTCTGAAGAAAATTCTCACAAAACATTAGCTATTGAATCTCTGCAACAAATTCACCTTAAGCCAGTAAATAGTGGAACCAACAAGGCTGGAAATTACACTGGACCATATTTTCACTAATAATGGCGCTCTGGTAAGAAATTTAACAGTATCAGAGACAAATTCGGGTCACAACCTGATTGAATTTCAGACCTGTATGCGCAGGGCTCCTGACCATCAAAATGAGATCAGTCATGAGTGTGCCTTCACCAAATTCAACTTCAATTACAAAACATCCGGTGGAATCAAATTAAACATATCCTAAATTATACAAGCTGGGAAGATATCTTAAACAACACGGATCTGTAGAAAATCCTAGTTCTCTGTAGAAAATCCTAGTTTTCCTGTAGAAAAGCCGAGTTCTCTGTAGAAAATCCTAGTTCTCTGTAGAAAATCCTAGTTTTCCTGTAGAAAAGCCGAGTTCTCTGTAGAAAATCCTAGTTCTCTGTAGAAAATCCTAGTTTGCCTGTAGAAAAGCCGAGTTCTCTGTAGAAAATCCTAGTTCTCTGTAGAAAATCCTAGTTTTCCTGTAGAAAAGCCGAGTTCTCTGTAGAAAATCCTAGTTCTCTGTAGAAAATCCTAGTTTTCCTGTAGAAAAGCGAGTTCTCTGTAGAAAATCCTAGTTCTCTGTAGAAAATCCTATTTTCCTGTAGAAAAGCCGAGTTCTTGTAGAAAATCCTAGTTCTCTGTAGAAAATCCTAGTTTCCTGTAGAAAAGCGAGTTCTCTGTAGAAAATCCTAGTTCTCTGTAGAAAATCCTAGTTTTCCTGTAGAAAGCCGAGTTCTCTGTAGAAAATCCTAGTTCTCTGTAGAAAATCCTAGTTTGCCTGTAGAAAAGCTGAGTTCTCTGTAGAAAATCCTAGTTCTGAAACCTAGTTTCCTGTAGAAGCATTCTGTAGAAACCTAGCTCTAAAACAGTTTCTAGAAGCATTTCTGTAGAAACAGTTCTTAGAAAACTAGTTTCAGAAGAGTTCTCTGTAGAAAACCTGTCTGTAGAAAATCCTAGTTTCCTGTAGAAAAGCCGAGTTCTGTAGAAAACTTAGTTCTCGTAAACTTCAGAAAGCGAGTTCTCTTGAATCCAGTTCTCTGTAGAAAACCAGTTCTGTAGAAAGCGAGTTCTCTGTAGAAAATCCTAGTTCTGTAGAAAATCCTAGTTCAGAAAGCCAGTCCTGTAGAAAACAGTCTTAGAAATCCTAGTTTCGTAGAAGCCGAGTTTCGAACCAGTTCTCTGTAGAAATCCTAGTTCCGAAAGCCGAGTTCTGTAGAAAATGTCCTGTAGAACTAGTCCTGTAGAGAGTTCTCTGTAGAAAAGCCAGCCTAGTTCTTGAACAGTTCTGTGAACGTCTGTAGAACATTCAAAAGCATTGGAAACAGTTCTAGAAAACCTAGTTTCCGTAGAAGCGACTGTAGAACCTAGTTCTGTAGAACGTTTCCGTAGAAGCGGTTTTAGAACCAGTTCCTGTAGAAAATCTAGTTCCTGTAGAAGCGAGTTTCTTAGAAAATCCTAGTTCTCGTAGAAACCAGTTTCGAGAAGCGAGTTTCTGTAGAAAACCATTCTCTGTAGAAAACTAGTTTCCTGTAGAAGCGAGTTTCTAGAAAACAGTTCTTGTAGAAAATCCTAGTTTCCTGTAGAAAAGCCAGTTCTCTGTAGAAAACCTAGTTCTCTGTAGAAAATCCTAGTTTCCTGTAGAAAACCGAGTTCCTGTAGAAAACCTAGTTCTCTGTAGAAAATCCTAGTTTCTGTAGAAAAGCCGAGTTCTCTGTAGAAAATCCTAGTTCTCTGTAGAAAATCCTAGTTTCTGTAGAAAAGCTTCTGTAGAACCAGTTCTCAGAAATCGTTCTGTAGAAAACTTCGTAAACCGTTCTCTGTAGAAAATCCTAGTTTCCTGTAGAAAGCCGAGTTCTCTGTAGAAAATCCTAGTTCTCTGTAGAAAATCCTAGTTTTCCGTAGAAAAGCCGAGTTCTCTGTAGAAAATCCTAGTTCTCGTAGAAAATCCTAGTTTGCCTGTAGAAAAGCCGAGTTTCTGTAGAAAATCCTAGTTCTCTGTAGAAAATCTAGTTTCCTGTAGAAAAGCCAGTTTCTGTAGAAAATCCTAGTTCTCTGTAGAAAATCCTAGTTTCCTGTAGAAAAGCTCTAGTTCTCCTGTAGAAAATCCTAGTTCTCTGTAGAAAATCCTAGTTTCCTGTAGAAAACTGAGTTCTCTGTAGAAAATCCTAGTTC
>WNWK01036328.1:0-19223 GCA_009830355.1 Cherax destructor | reverse complement strand
AATGTTATTTGGGCAGATGTATGGGTTTAGAAAATAAATTTTGATAGCATTTTTTCCCCCCAGCCCAGATAAAAGTGTTCTCTAAGCCCATTGTAATCTGCAAAGGGAAAATCTGGGCCCGTTACTGAGTTTTCGTATATAAAATTTATTCAATGCCAAAAAATTTGATTTGTGGTGTTTGGGGAAATTCCCCTCTGAAATTTCTAAATTTTTAAAAAGGGTTTTTTGTTTGCCAGAACTAAGCAAGCAGGTTTTTTCCCCTTGAGGTTCTGCACAAACTGTTTAAAAAAAACAATCTTGAACTACATCTAAGAAGCTTAGTTTCTAAATTCCCGAAAAAATTCCAAAAAAGACAAAAAGAGTTTAATTCCGGCAAGAAAGGGGAAGACCCCTTCAGTTTATGTCAAATAATAGTGGCTTTTTATAAATGTCAACTCCCAAAAGATTACAGAACTTGTTTGAGCAAAAAAATGTGTTTTCATAAAGTTTTTTTCCCATTTATCTGTAAATCGTGTGTGTGTGTGTGTGTTTTTTACTCACCAATTGTTTTTCCCAATTGTGGTTGCGGGGGTCGAGACTCAGCTCCTGGCCCCGCCTTTTCCCTGTCCGCACGGGTTTTCTCTGCCTCCTGCCCCATGAGCTTTACATACCGTTTTAAACATGTAGGGTTTCCTGCCTCCACTGTATCTTTCTCAGACTATTCCACTTCCTGATCTCGGGCTGAAAAATGCTTCCTAACATCCCTTTGACTCATCGGGTCTTAGTTTTCCAGTTGTTCCCTGTTTCTGTGTTGTGTGTGTGTGTGTGTGTGTGTGCTTTTGTGTGAATGTGTTTTTGTGTGTGTGTGCATTTAAAAATAACCCTTAAATAAATTTTTGAAGGAGATTGTAAACCTGAGGTGGGAAGAGTTTTATGTTGGTAGCCCTGGTTATTCCTTTTAATAAGAAATAAGAAATAAGAATGGAGGAACACTGCAGAAGGCCACTGGCCCTACAAGGCAGGTCCTTATCAAAACCACCACTACCTAAGAATTTTTTCCCCACCAGACACAAACAAACCCAGCCCCTCCCACTATATTTTGCCCAAATTTTTTTAAACCACCCAAGGTCCTAGCCTCTATCACAGTACCGGAAGATTGTTCCAGCACAAAATCTGTTCGAAAACCAGTACTTGCCTATGTCCTTTCAAATTAAATTTATCCAATTTAAACCGTTTTTTTGGTTTTTATTGGGGTTGATATCCTCGTATTTTATTAATATCTCCTTTGTTTATGCCCATCACCATTTTACACCTCGATGATATTCCTCATTCTACTTTTCCCAAGGGAGATTCAACCCAAGCTATCTTTGGGGATTTCTTATGTTTAAATCATTTTAGTATTCTTCTTTGTATGTTCTCCAATGAATCTATATCCATCCTGTAAAGGAGACCAAAACTGGCTGCAAACCAAATGAGGTCTACTATTTTATAGAGCTGTAAAATAATTTTGGGTTCTGTTGCTTATTTTTGAAATAAACCTAGTAATCTGTTACCTTTTATTACACTTAGGCACTGTTGTCTTTGGTTTTTATTTTGCTTACCATGCCCCCGCTTTCTCACATTCTGTATGATCAAGTTTACTTCACCTAGTTTATAAATTGAGGGGTATTTTTTACCAAAAACACCCTTTAATTTTCCAATTAACTTCATCTGCCATTTTTTAGAAAAGACTTAAATTTATAAAACCTCCTGGAGTTCATGTTATCCTCCTCAGAATGAATTATGGCCTTTTTTTATCATCAGCAAATTTACTCATGTCACTTGAACCTTCATCAAGGCTTTTGAAAATTTTTGAACAAAATGGGCCCAAAACTATTTGTGGAACCCCCTAGGACAAATCCCATTCAGATTTGCCCCCCTTAAGGAAACTTCGTTTTATTGGTGATGCCTCTATCCTGCTAAACTTTACCTCCATACCATGAGCTGCCACCCTTTTTTAAGAGTCTTTTTTGAGGTACTCTATCAAGGCCCCTTTCTGAAATCCAAGTAAAAATATCATATTTTTTTATCACCCACGCCTCAAAAGTTTTATTAAAAAAAGTCAGTAAATTTGTCAGGCGGGGAACACCTCTCTAAACCCATGCTGAGATTCATTAATAAATTAGTTTTCGGTACGATAATATCAGCTTAATTTATTCAAAACCATATTGGGGGCTTTTGGACGGTAAAGAGGGAAAGGACTTATCCCTGAAATATGGGGGCAATTAGCTATCTTCCACACCGAAACCCAGTTAGATGGATTTTTAAAAAACATTCGTTAATGGCTGACTTTCCTTTTGGGATTTTTGCCCCGGGGAACTGTGGGGGCCCGGGACTTATTTTTTTCCCAGTTTATCTATCTTTTGATAACCTGTCCCGTAAAATAATATTATTAATTTTTAATTTTTGGAACTGAATAATTGTTAATTTTTTGAACCATTTGTCTTCGGTAAAGACTGACAAAAATAGTCATTAAATGAGAACACTTTCCAGTTCGTTATCCGTCAGCTGTCCTTCCCCAATTTTCAGAGGCCTCCTTTTCCTCACCTTCGTCCTGACACTTGAAAGAACCCTTTTGGATTAGCTTTTGATTTTCCCAACCAATCTTAGCCTTTTGCCTTTCTAATCCTTTTTTTTCAACTGAAATAAATTTAAAAGGAACACCTTTGATGCGCCTAAAATTTCTTTTCCCCAAAAATTTTTAGCCTCCGTTAATTTTGGACGTTTAACCCTTTTTGGGACGTTAACCTTTTTAAACTTTTTTAACTTTTTGGGGGATTTTTAACCTTTGGGGATGTTAACCCGAACGGGGCAAAAAATTTTTAATTTTACCAAATTGGGGAATGATGCGGGGTGAATGGGGAAAAATGGGGGGGTGACTGTCCCCTTTGGGGAACCGGGGCGAAGGTTTAATTTTCGTTAGGCTGATATTTTAAATAACCATTTCGGGGGAAAAAAAAGGTTCTGAAATGGGTTTGGGGGTTAATTTTATGAAAAACGCACAGATAATGCCACCATATTATGTAAAAAAAGGGGAATGATTCTAACAACTTTCCTGCTTTCTTCTGCCAGGAATATGAATAGTAAAATTTTATTAAAAATTTTAAAAAATTATATGTAAAAAGTCACCAGCCTTTAATAATCCATATTAATGTGACTCCTCATCTTTAAAATGATATTATATAAGAGTGAATAGTTGGAATTTTTTTTTATTTTTTTATTTAAATTCATTATACAAAAATAAAAATTACAATAGTAAACTAGAAAACCAAAAGCCCAAAAACCCTAACCAAAAACAGCCACATATTAACAGTCTATGAAGAAAGAGAAAATCATATCAAAAAACCAATTGTCCCCAAAACCCCTCCCCCAACACAAAACCCCCCATTTTCAGATAAATTGTTCAAAAAAAAGTGCTTTTTTTTACCCAGAAGGAGCACATTGAGCCATGTCCATTTAAACAAATTGAAACCCTAGACATGCCATTAATATATTGTTTTTTCCAGGAAAAATGATATACCCAAAAACATGATCTTTTTTCTGCCTTAACAAAAAAAACTTAATGATAAATAATGAATGTAAATGTACATTCAATTTCGTTAAAAAATAAAAACCCGCCTGATAACTGTTCTAGCTTGGGGGAAAATAAATTTAAAACCCCAATAGTTAAAACCCCTCCCGACCCCCCAACAAATTATTTACAAATGAAATGTAAAACGTCTACACCTTAGACGATTAATATGAAACTAAAACCACTAAATCCCAAGAATAACATTTACATACAATACATAAATATGGAAAATAATAAAACCAAATTTAAGTATAACTTAAACTTCAAAAAACATTAAAAGCCAAAAAAAAACAATCTTTTCTCATATCAATCCCCTTCAACAAATTTAAACAAAAATTTCCAAAAAACCCATCATCCAACAAAACCCGAATCATATTTTTATCCAGAGAAACCGTAATTTTTTTTCCTCATTAAATGAAACAGATACGGCAACATAAAAGCACTGCATCGTCCCATTTATAGGGAAAGCCCATACCATATTTAAAACCCACCCCCAAGAAATGCACAGTACTGAAAACCCTACTTTCCCCCCACTGACCCCCCCTTTTTACCCCCCCTTTTAACTTTCCCTTTTCCGCCGGGCCCCCAAAACGGGGGTTTAGTCCCCCGTGCCCCATGGGCCCCCCCCCAAACCCCCACACCTTTTTCCCCTTTTTCCCCCCAAAACACCACCTCCTGTCAAACACCCAAACCCTTTGCCTGGGTGTCCACCCCCCTTTTTGGGCCCCCCCCAAAATCCCCAATCTGTTCCTGCCCCCCCCAAAAGCCGACTCCCACCCCCCACCATCCCCCCCTTTTCCCTACACTTTGGGGACATGCTTCCCCCCAGCCCCTCATCCTTCCCTGTTACTTTGCCCTTTTAAATTCCTGCTCCACAAAATAACTACCATACAATAATCCCCCCCTTTTCTATCCCCACTCCCCCATATCCGGGATATCGTCTTAGATTGAAATGCCACCCCCCAACCCCTTTAATGATTCCCCCAACCATTCCCTCACCCCCCCAATGTTTTCCAAAAAAACACCAATGCAATGCTGATTCCACACCCCCAAATTTACACTTAAAACCTTTTAAACCCCATGGTGAAAAAAATTCCCCGGCCACCACCCAGCATGAATTGTAAAAATGCTCCTGCCTTTCCCCAACCCCTTTAAAATTCCTGAACCCCCCCCAAAAGCTTCTCCAGCTTGGACACCGCCCCCCCCACCCCTCGCCCCTTTTCCCCCCCCCTTTAAATTTCCTGTCCGTATCTTGTGAGGTTCCCCATCACCATCAAAAACTCCTGAAAAAAACCAAACCTCCCCCCCCACCACCCCTCCTCCCCAGCACCCCCCCCCCATCTTCCCCACACCCCCGCCCCCCCCACCACCATTCAAAAAAGCAATATGCCTAGCCCACCCAAATCCCCTAAACCCCCCCCCCAAGTTTTTCGCGATGCCCTTCCTAAGCCAAGCCCCCCCAATGTATATACACCCCCCTCCACCCCCTCACATCCTCCGCCCCAAAGGATACACATCCCAACCAAATCTACTATAACCAAGCTTTTTCAAAATCCCTTTTTCTGCCCCAAGGTCGCCCCCCGCCCCCCAAAAATTTAAAACCTTTCCCCCCTGCCGCCTTCGGAATTTATTCCCCCTAGCCATGCCCCCTCCTCAAAAGATAATCCCACTTTTTTTGACGCATCACATATCCCACCCAAACCCTCGGAAACTCCCCCAAGTCCCCACCATCAATTCGATTTCCCCCTTTTCCTCTTCCCCCCCAAAAAAACAAATGAGCCCCCCCCACCCCTAAATCCTTCCTAACCCAAAAACCTTCCAATACCCCACAATGCCCCCTTTCCTCCCACCTCCACTACCCCCCCCCCTTCCTACCCCCCCCCCCAAACCTGTAAAAACCCCGGGGACAGGAAAAAAGAATTTGGAGGGGGGGAAACCCTGCCCAGCCCCCTGTTCATTTTTAAAAAACCCCAACCTTCCTTCACCTAACCAGCCCCCCAAAAAACGACCTTTGAACAATTCCCCCAAATCCCCTGTCGTCCATTCCCGGGAAAATCCTTATTCACTGTCGCCCCTCCACCAACGTCAACATTCCCCCCCCAAACCCTTTAAAAAACCTTTTCCTTTTTCCTCCCCCGGTCACCCCCCGCCCGGTTTTCCCCCTGCCCTCTTAATAATTTTCCACCCCCTTTTTTAATCTTTCCCCCAAAAACTTTGATTTTTTATAGTCAGTATTCATTAACATCAACCTGTAAAACTAACCTTGTTCCCCCCCTTCCCCTTCTTCACCAAAACCACCACCCCATACCCTTTTCCCCCCTCCCCCTTTCCCCTTTTCATAAGTTCATCACCCGGGCACATTCCGCAACCCCCAGTTCTCCCAAAAAAATTTTCAATCCCCATTCCGGGCCTTCCTTGTGGCCCCTTCCTGCCTCCCCCCCCCATCCCCCCCCACTCCCCCCCCCCCCCCCTGTCCCCCTCCCCATCCTCTTTAACCCCCCTCTGTAGCAAATCCCCCCACCCCTTTTATCTCTCTTTTTCCAAAATTTAGCAAACCATTTTTAACATAACCTTTCCCCCCCATTTTTTACCCTGTTCCTTACTCCAGTTTCATCCCCCTCAAAACACTCCACTGAAATTCCCTTCCGCACCCCCCAATCATACTTTGAGGGTTTTCCCCCACAGGCCCCTCCCCAAAACCCCGTTTTTCTTGCAAGCCCCAAATTTTTCATTCTGAATTTAAAATTTCTCCTTCAACTGCCTAATCCCCCCCATCCCCTTATAACCCCCCTGCTGACAGTCCGCAAACCCCTCAATAAAATTTTGCAACCGACCCCATGCCCCCCCTTCCCAACTCCCATAGCTGTGGATGAACTCTTTCCCCCCTCCCCCACCATTCCACTAAATTTCCCCCCCCCTTCCCTTCTCCCCACCCCCCCACCAGTCCGGAAAACCCCCCCTGCTCTATTCCCAACAACAGTCTAGTATTAACTTAAAAGCTTTTATATTGTTTCCCCCCCCGACCAACCACTCCACCAACACTTCCCCCATGGTCAGAAAAAACCCACGCCCCGTCAACCCTTCCCCCCCCGCACACTTCCCGAAAATTTAAAAACCATCTGCCAGCCCCCATCCCCCCCTGACAAAAGTGTGCTCACCACACCCCCCCCCCCAACGATATCCCCAATCCCGCACTCCCAAAAGTCCCCCCGTTCCACCCAAAACCCCAACCCCACCCTAGGCTCCACATCCTTCCTTCTGATACGGTAACTCCCAAACTGCCACCCGGAAATCCCCCAAAGCAAAAATTGAGTCCCCAAAAATTCCTTCTTTCCCTTTCCTGACCCTTTTGGGATGTAAATTTTTAAAAAGACGAACCCCACCAACCCTTCCCCCTGAAATCCCCCCCTTTCCCCTGATTAGTCAAGGTGGGGTCCCCACTGCCCCCGACCCCCCTTTTAATTTCCCTGATGACCCCAAACTCGATTTTAAACCACCCTTCCACGAAATTGTGTTCCGGAATGCACAGTCACCCAAACCACGTAATTCCCCCACCCCTGCTCGTTTTTTTTATCCCCAACCATTCACATTTTAGAAAAATGGAAATCACTTGTGAGGGTTTTTTCCCTTTCCCGGGGGGTGTCATAAGCCTTCACCTTTTTCCCCTTTACTCCTTTTTTTCCCCCCCGTCCTTCCCCCCTCCTTTTTCAATTAAACCTTTTAACATCCACCAAAGGTTTTAAAGTCCCTGCAGGGGAGTACGCCCCATGTCCCAAATTCCCGACCCTTTTTTGTCCCAGTACCACATGCAAGTACTTCTTTGGAGGGGCACCCCCATGCCCTGCTCAGTCTATGAATCCCTTCCCCCTGTCCCCTGGGGCCCTACTTTCCCCCCGCTTCACTGCCTCATATTCACCCAAAACCCCCCTTAAACAGGGAAAGGCCTCCAATAAGCCTTGCAACACCTCCTCCGGGCTCCTTTCCCCCCCACACTCTGCATCCCCACATCCACCAGTAACCCCCCTGCCCAGACCCCCCAGGAATGTATGACATTCTCCTCAGGGGCCCCCACTTTTTACTCCCCCAAATTTGTACGCCCCCTGTACATGTTTCCCCCGATGCCCTCCTTTTTCCATCTGCCCCGTTGTCCCGCATCAGTCCTCTGATGGACGCCATAATCAGGGGGGGTTTTAATAGACCCCAACCTCGTTTTGTTGTTGGCCCAATAAGTCACATAAACTTTGTGTGGGAATGGAGACATATGAAGGATCCTTCTTATGCCACTTTTGGAGAAAGACCTTCAAAAGGGGGCCCCCTGGGCCCCCCCCCATGTCCCTGTTGTTAAAGTATCGTCCCGAGTCGCTGAAAACCTTGCGATGTCCATCTGGTCAGACTCGAACGGCCTTTTTAATCAACCCAAGTGTGGGTTTTGAAACATCCTTCAATCTCACTTGTAGCCGGGCGCAAGTATACACCGATCCTGAGGGGCGCCCAAACCCTCTCAAAAGTCAGCGTGAGAAATTTACAAAAACCCTTTAGGCAAATCCCACGGCAAACCATTTTTGGGGCCCAGGATACCTGGAAGGACAGTGGCGCCTGGGGGCTCGTACTCCGGGCCATGTCGTGCAGACTGTGTTCCTCTTCTTCTGCCGGCGACCCATTGTTGTAAAAACCAAAATTGGCTCAGAGCGTCCCCGGGGGTCAGCACCAGCGCAGAGAACCACCCCCCCCACCGGGGGTGACAATGATTGAGCCAATTAGGGTTAAAAAAGATGATTATTTAATAATTACCCATCATCCCTAATTATTTATAATTTTTACTGCCAAAAAAATGTCTATGACGATCATTTATATATGAATGCCAAAATTATATTATATTTATTTGGGGGAAAAATGATCAACTATTCACTTCCCTTAATTATCATAATTGCCACGGAAGGAAAAAAAGTTTTTACAAAAAGGTGGTTTTTGCTTATCAAAAGGAGAGCTTTCCAAATTAGTGACGCCAAGCTGGGGGAAATTACATTGGTCCCGATTGAGGGCTAAAATCCTTTTTTCACCCCTTTTGGTAGTCGAGGCTCTGAGGGGTTTTTGAGGAAACTCTGAGGAAGAGCGGTGAGGGGTTTTTCACCAGTTAAAAGGATATGGGAAAAATTACCATGATGTCCAAATACTGCTGGTTTTCAGGAAAAACCAAAAAAAACATTAAAGGAAAACAACGCTAAATTTGTTCAGTTAAAAAAAAAAAAGACGTTATAATATGAATAGTTCTCACCCCTTTATTTGTGCACCATTAAAAAATTACAAAAACATCATATCAATACAGTAACTAAATGCCATGTATTTAAATTTTAAAATAAATATTTCAACGCTGGTAAATTACATTTTTTTAAAGATATTGTCTCCCCAATTTAAAAATATCCCCCCCACATTCCACCAAACCCAAATTTTCTGCCTGCATTTCAGGAAATTCTAACCACTTTACTAGAAGTTGACCGCCCCTAGGACCAATAACCCCTTACACTTGACCTGGGAATAATGGGGAGGCCCGATCTAAAAGGAGGGAAATTCCACCGCCGGCAGTGGGGGGGTTCGCACGACCTGATATTTACTGCCCGGGGCCCGGTTACTTTTCATGAGACTTCCCCCAGTCACACTGGGGAGGGGAACGAGATTTAAAAAATGGAGTTTTTCCCGCTCCCCCATACACCCCGGGGGCGAGACTCCAAAAATGCTGGGAGGCACGAGCCTCCCCCCCCACACTGGGGGTTCATATCCCTTTCACCTGGAGTGTTCAAAGACAGACCAATTGCTTTCGTGCTGGTGAGGCCTTAGACTATCTACTGGCTTACACCGTACCGATTGGGTTCCTGAGACTATGTACCTGAAAAATGGACTTTTGTGTGACACTGGTAACGGGTGGTTCTTGGTTGACCTGGGTGTGGGGTTTTAAGGGTGGTGGTCGGGGCCGGGTGTGAGGGGGGGGGGCCCCGGGGGGTTTTGGGGCTTTATTGATGGGGTTCCTCAAACGGGGGGGAAAAAGGTTTTATTGGGAGATGGGTTCATGATGAAGGGGGAAGGTGTCTTATGGACACAAAAGAAAGGGCCGTGTGGGGTGACCCCGGGGGCGTTTTGTGACAGAGAACGGGGCAGGGGACCCCGGGGAGAAGGCGTGCCATAAGAAAAAGAAGTATCATGACAAGGTGGGTAGTTCCGGTGACACGGGGAAAGGGGCGGGCGACTTGACACTACACCGAATATTTTTTTTTTACTTGTGACTTTTATCTTGTACTGTGTTTTTTTTAAAAGGGGGTTTTTTACACAGATTTTTTTTGTTTTTTTTTGATTTTTTTTTTTATATTAAAAATATATATTTAATATAATAAAATTGAAATGATTTTTTACTTAGTATCCCAAACAGTCGTTTAATTACAAATGCTTCTTTTTTTTAATAGGGGGCCAATGAGGGTTTTGTCGTCCATCCGACCATTGTTGCCCCACTGGAGAAAAAATTTTTTGTTCCTCCTAGCCTACACACAAATTAAACACAAAAACAGTTGATTATTTAGCCGTCTAACCAGTGAAGAAAAAAACTTTTTTTGGGGAAATTTAAATATATAACATAATTTAAATTGTAGAATAAAAAATTTTTGTTTGTACCAAAACGTTTTTTAAACAATTTTTAAAAAAAAAATCAATATTTTTTCAACCCCTTTTTTTTAAAAAAATTTTTAAAATTTTGTTTTTTAAAATTTTATTTGGGAAAAAAGGGAAAAATTAAGCAAAATTTTAATATTCTTCCAAAAAAGATACAATTTTGAAAATCAGCTAAAAATAATTTTTTTTCCTGAAAAACTAAAAAAAACCCAACCCAAAATTTTTTTTAAAACCCAAATACTGAAAATTAATAATAATAATAATAATTAAAAATTTTAATAATAATTAATAATAATAAATTAATAAATAATAATAAATAATAATAATTTAATAATTAATAATAATAATTAATAATAATAAAAATTAAAAAAACTTGGGAGCCAAGAAGATATTTTTTTTTAATAACCACAGTTAGGTAAGTAGATAATAACACATACCGTTAAAAAAAATTTCAAAATAGAAGAAACAATACTTCCATTTAGATAAATTACGTTATCCGATAACGTGATTTGGAAGTTGTTTCTGAATATTTTGCCAAGGGGAAAATTTGGGGAAGTAATTCCGCTGTACATTTTCCTTGCTTTCAGAATTGTTTTCTATACCACAATAAATTGGGGAAAAAGGGTTGATTATTTTCTTTAAAAAATTTTTTTGTAATGAACTGTGATTCTTACATTATTTATAAATTAAGGTGAAAAAGTGTGATCATCGGCAGAGTGGGTATAGACTTTTGGGTGGGTGTACTCATTTTTGGTTTCGGGGGTTTAGTCATATTTCCCCGGCCGAATTTGGTTTTGTGGGCCCCCAATTCTTTAATTTTAACCCTTGTCTTTTTTGTCCCCCTTCCCATGAAGACTTTTTAAATTCCTCCCCCCTTTCAAAAATCCTTTGAGTTTTTTGGTGCCTTTTTTATCCCCTTCGGGCCCATATTTTATAATGCCACTCGGTTTTCAGGTCTTTAGCCTTTAAACGTTTGGGGGGGTTTCCCTTTTTAGTTTTCCCTCCTTTCCCCAAAACCTCCCCCAAAAAATTTGGTTAGGACAATAATAGTAAATTCCCGAAGGTTTTTACTCTCCTTCACTCCTTCCAGCGCACTGCCAACTTGGAGCAGGGAAAAGATAGCATGGATTTTTTGGGAAAAAAATATAGTTGTTTGATAAAGAACCCTTTTTCAAGCCCATACTTTTTTTGGGGGCCCCCACACCAAAAAAATTCCCCGCACTGCTTAACACTAAAACCACAACCCCAAATTTTAACCCCCTTTCCCCCAGTGGACCATAGCCAAACCCCCGAGAACGTGGTTTTGAAAATTTTTGTCCAAATGTCGTTTTCCACTCCCGCACAGCTGGCTTCCTACTCTGCAATATTCTGTCTAGTATGTGACTAGTAGAATCCTTTTTCCATTAAATGTAGTATATCCAACTGGTTTAAAGAACTGAATAGTTATGAACCCAAATTTAAAAGACATTCCAGTGTTCCACAACGTTCACGAAAAAGGTCTAAAAAATTTTGTCACATCCAGCCACTTTTTTCCAAAATTTCGGGGTTTTGGAAAAACATTTTATTTAAAAAAAAATTTCATGTTAAAAAATATCGAATTTATTTAGTTTTTGGTTTTTGGATTCATTCTCTGATTAAAAACAGGTGTTTTTTTTTTTTTTTCTGGGCACCTTCGCTTTATTGTAAATTTTTGGGAAAATTTACGGACCAGAATAAGTCAGCATATTTCAGGCGGGGGTCTGAATGGTGCGGTATAATGTGTTGAAATTTTTGGGGGTGCTTTTTTCCCCAAAAATTTTGTGAAAAAAATTACCATTCACTGGTTTTTTTTTTCCCCAGATATTGGGTTTTCCCAAATTATATTCATTTTCATGGGGAGAGAAAGAGGAGAGGAAAAAAGGGGGGAGGAAGGATGGGAAGGGGTGGGGGGGGCCTCCCCCAATGGTTATGAAAAATTTTAATTTGAAAATGAGCCCCGGTAAAAACATAGGGGGGAAACCCCCAAAATAATGAAGGGGGAGTGTTGGGGAAGGGATGGATGGAAGTGGGGGAAATAAAAAAAAAAAGAAATGGAGCCCCAATAGGATAAAAAAGGGGGTGGAAGAATGACGGGAGAGAGAGGGGGGTTATAGATTACTGATAAAATTTTTGATATTGATGCTGAATTTTGAAGGTATACACACACACACCATATCTCATACACACACCCCCGGGGCCAGAAATTGAGTCTCGACCCGAACCACAAATGGGGGAGTACACAAAAAGAAATGCAGGAGGCCAAGAAAGAATATGAAGAGAGAACAGAGCAATGGTGGACACGCTAGCTGAGGTGGCCCGAAGGCCCCCCAAAGGGGGGAACAAAGTTTAGTTTTGGAGATTTCCCCCACAAAAGGGGTTTTGAAAAACCCGGAGCCACAGGGGGAGGGTTTCCCGGGGAAAAAGGATACCCGGATGAGGGGGGGGTACGGGGAAAAACCCTTTTATCAACATGTTTGGGACACTCCCCGAGAGAGAGGGGGGGGATGAACCAAAGACTTTGGGCCTCGTATTCCCATGAGAGCTCGGAACCGAGGCATAAAAATAAAAGGGCCCCCTCAGAGCTAGTGATCCCCTGATTCGGCTTTTAATAATAGTAGAGTTAAATGGAGAGGGAACAGGAGTAGGATAGGAAAAGCCAAACAAAAAAGGGGGGAAACACAGGCAAGTAATTTTGCAGGGGGTTCAGGGGGAAAGGGAATTGGTAAAAAATCAGTAAATGAAAGGGACCGACAACAAAATGCAAAGGCAGATAACGGGAAAGGGAAAAATGGGGGGATCAGAGAGTACCTGGCGGGGAGGCAAAAGTGGGGGTATGGACATTTTAAAGGGGGGGCGCCTGGGGAAGGGGGGGGTTTCACAGGGGTCAGCCCAAGGACCAATGCTTTTTTTGGTATATGTGAATGACATGACGGAAGGAATAGATTTAAGTGTCCCCGTTTGGAGTGTGAGAAGTTAATGGGGAAAAATTTTAAGGGGATGGGGCCCCCAAAGGACTACAAAGAGACCGGGACAGGCTTCTCGAATTTAACCCCCAAATGAAAGATGGTGGAGAAGGTAAAGAAGATCGCAGACGGGGAAAACTGGGTGGCCAAAACTGAAACCTCCCAAGGAGAAAGATCTTGTGGTAAGAAAACGAGCACGTCCCCGGAAAAAGCAATTTATAAACCCGATAACTGCTGCAGCATATGGGCGCCGGGGAAAAACCCGGGGAATAGCGTTCCGAAAACCTCAGAAAGGGAAAACGTTCAAGACACTGTACACCGTGTAAGTTGACCCCCACTGGATATGCAGCACCAGTTTGGAACCCACACCTGGTAAGCACGTCAAGAAAGGGGGAAAAAATGAAAAAGGGTTTTCGCAAGGCTAGTTCCAGAGCAAAGGGGGGAAAGTCCTACGAAAAAAGGGTTTAAAGGGGGAAAACGGCCTGACGACACTGGAAAACAGGGGGGGTTTGGGGGAAAATGATAACGACAAAATAAAAAAATGCAGGAATAGATAAGGTGGACAGAGACAGGATGTTCCAGAGATGGAATACGAAACAAGGGGTCACCATACATAGTTTTTAAGACGAGGTATGATAAAGCTCATGGAGCGGGGGAGAGAGGGACCTGAAGGATCAGTGAAGAGGGGGGATCCCCCATTCTGACCCCCAACCCAAATGGGTGATACACACCACACACACACCCCCCCCCCCCGGGGGCCTGGGGGGTTTTCCCCCTTTTTTGGGGGGGGCCCCGGGAAAAACCGGGGGGGCGGGAAACATTTGGAATTTTTTCCCCTTACTTTACACATAAAAACAAAATTTATACAAAGGGGCCTTTTAGTGTCTAATTTTGAAGGGCCCCCTGGGAAAAATGGTAAACCAACACACACATTATAAAATATATATATATATATATAATATATATATATAATATATATATTATATATATATATATATATATATATATATATATATATATATATATATATATTTTTTGTAAATTGGTCATTTAGCAAGAATTTTTTTTAAAATTTTAAAGTCCTTTCAAAAATTTTTCCCTTAAAATTTTAAAATTTTTTTTTATTTATGTTAATGAAAAAAAAAATAATTTTGTACCAAAAAACCCTTTTGAAAACTTTTCCTAACCTTATTATAACAAGCGCGCTTTTTATTTAGGGGGGAGCCCAAAAAAACCCCCTATTGGGTTGGGAAAACCCCCCTGTTATATAATTTGTTTTCAGTTTTTGTTGTTACGTTTTCGTGAGTCACGACAACGGCTTTAAAGAGACTTAAAATTTGAGAGCGCAACAGCCACGCGGGGGGAATCGTTTGAAAAAAGGGTGATTTTTGGTTAAAGGGAGTGGCTCATCAACCTTTGGGGGGGTGGGGAAAAAACAAAATTTGGGGTTTGGGGGGCTCAAAACCCCGGGTAGGTGGTGGCAGGTCCAGTGCTTACGCTGACCTGAGGCTTATAACAGGAAAGATCCAAACTTATGCTCTATACCCGTCAGAGGCCCCAAATGTGACCTACTGCCTTTTTCCCCCCCAGCCTATCGGGGGTCGCAGTAAATCTGTCATTACCCCCCCTTGGGCCCTATAGTCCATGGGGCAGGGATTAAAGTAATAAATGACCGTAAATGAAAACCCCCCTAGAGGCAGCGGGGGCCCGTGATTAAAAATACTGGCCGGGAGTTTCAGGTTTCCCCCCGCCATGGTTTCGATCCCCGTTGAGTTTGCCCAAAAAGGGTTTTTACAAAATTCTGGAGGGGTGTTCTGCCCCCAATCCTGTATCATTGTCTTTGTGAACACTGCTTAACAAAAATTTTTTTTAAGTTGTCATGTGATAAAAATGGACATGTTTTAAAAAAAAGTTTTTTCTGGGCTAACGTTTCTTTCTTTTGAAAACTTTATCGATAACTTGACAACAGGCAAAAAATTTTTCCCCAAAAAATTCTTTACACCTTGTTTTCTTACTGTTATTGACAGTAGAGTATCGGGGTCCAAAACCCCTAAGTTTTTTTTAGGAGGTAAAAATTTAAATTTCCCCCCCAGGAAAAAAAAAAACAAAATATAATGGAGTACAGAATAACTGTAATGCACTAATAGAACGGAAGGGAAATTTAGGGACTTGGAAGTAGTAATAGCAAACGATTATTCATTTAAGCATCACCGTATTTCTATCATGACATCAAAGAAAATTACAGACTAGGAAAAAAAACCTAAAAAAACAAGAGATGCCCCCGTGACTACCCCTTTTAGCCCCTTTTCTGACTGGGGGATAGCGGGTGGGTCACTTTTTTGGCCTTTTAGTTTTGGGGTATAGCAGCACTTGTGCTCTCTAGACGGGGTATAGCGTAGTCACTTGTGCTCTTTTAATTTGGGTGAAGTGCACCCACTTGTTTTTCTAGACGGGGGGAAGCTGTAGTCATTTTGTTTTTTAAACTGATCACTTGTGCTCTCTAGACTTAAGCTGCAGTTACTTGTGCTCTCTAGACTTGAAGCTTTTGGTCATTTGTGCTCCCCAGACTGGTTTTGGCAGTCAGGGTCCCCCTAGACTGGAAAAAGCTGCAGTCCCCGGCTCTCGGGGATTTGGGATAGCTGCAGTCACTTGTGCTCTCTAGACTGGTGTATAGCTGCAGTCACGTGCCTCTAGACTGGTGTATAGCTGAGTTTTTTGGTTTCTGTTGTTTAGCTGAAATTTTTGTGTTTTTAGACTGGTGTATAGCTGCAAAAAACACACACACACACACACACACACACACAAAACCCCCAGATGAGAAAGGGGATTTTAGGAAGCATTTCTTCAGAAAGAGTAGTCAGGAAGTGGAATAGTCTAGAAAAGATATAGTGGAGGCGGGGAAACCCAAAATATTTTAAGAAAGGAGATAAAGCTATGGAACAGGGGGGCAGAGACCCGGGGGGGAAAAGGGGAAAAGGGGCCCGGACCCACCCCTGACCCTGAAAACCACAATTAGGTGAGTACAAAAAATATATATATATATATATATATATATATATATATATATATATATATATATATATATATATATATATATATATATATATAACAGAGAGGTCAGGTGCGCCCCGAAAGACAGGTAGAGGGGGGAAAAAGGGCCGGGCGAGTACTCGAGTGATGAGGGTTGAACAAAAAAGGGCCCACCGGGGGTTCCCTTTGATTCAACCCCCTTTTGTGATCGTGACATAATCATGGCTAGAATATGCTTTCCCAAAAAGGGGGTGATTTTTAATATGTTATGTTCAGAATCTTTTAATGGAAAAAAAAAGGTTTTTTTAATCCTTTGGGCTTTAGCTTATCAACTGTGAATTTTTAAATTTTGGTTTTTATAAAATTTTACCCCTTTAAACCCAAAATAATTATACAAAATTTGGGTGGGCAACCCATCGCGCCCCAAAAAGTTTTTTCGAAATTTTTTGTTAAAAAAACCCAATCAATTTTTTATTTTTTTAGCCGGGAAAAACCATAATTAATTACTTTTTTACAGTCACATTCTGCTGTTCAGTTTCCCCAGTCTTATTTTTTCCCCGGGTTTTCCCCCCATGATATGTTGCATCATTCAACCCCCGTAGGGAGTTACCCCCGGAGCGTCGCTCACAAATTTTTCAGTACTTCATTCAAATGAGCTACAAACCTCCTTTTTATAATCTGATATAACTGGGGGTCGTTCCCCCCAGGCGAGTCTGACTTTCAACTTGCCCTTTATTTTGGTTTATATTATTAGTTAATTAGGTAGCCTAAAATTTTTCAACACCGGGTTTTAGTAACTTTTAAAGGGGTTTTTTAACGGGGGCATTTTGAAAAGTTTGCTTCGGGTTTTTCCATAGTCTATCCCGATTTTGTTTGGGATAGAGATATCTTGGGGGGTTTCTTCCGTTCGGCCTAAAAAACCTTTTAAATACTTGTGTTTTTTTGGGGGGAAATTTGGGTTTTTTTAAAAAAGGGGAAAAACATGTAAGGACAATTTGCCGTTTATTTTTGTGTGATATTTCTTCCGTAAATATCTTGAGTATGTCTCATGTAAAAAGCATGATGCCCAAAAGAAAGATGTGTTGGTCCAACTTTTTCCTTTTTCAAAAAAAAATAAATATATTTGGAATTGGTGGAACTTTTTTATAGATGGAAAGCTTGAAACTTTTTAAAGTTAATGTTTTATTTAATGAAAGACTGAAAGTTTTAGGGGGGCTTTGTAGCCTAAATTTGTTATTTTGGGAAAAATTCAAAAAGGGGATCATTTTTTCTCATTCTATACTAAGAAATTGAGGTATAAAGCTAAACAATGTAAATGTTCTCTGTAAGGTTTTAAACCTACAGAATAACTTTTTTAAAAATTTTTTCTTCAAAATTCAAAAAAACATTTTTTTTTGGACCTTCAAAAACGTTGAATATTGAGTTTAAGTAAATATAATTATTGGAAAGGGGAAAAAAGGGGTTAATGGTGTAATGGTTTTAAAAATTTGAATGTTGTGTGGCTTCCCCTGGGGGGGGGAAGGTTTCGGGATGAGGGGCCACCAGCCTCAGTTTGGTACTCACATATTTGTATCACCTATTTGTAGTTTAAAAGATTCATCTCCTGGCCCCCCTTTTTCACTGATTTTTTACTAGGTCCTCTCTTTTCCCCCCCCCATGAGCTTTATCAAAAACCCCGTCTTAAAACCCTATATGGTTCCTGCCCCCACTACGTCACTTTTTTAAACTATTCCGTTTTCCCGACAACTTTATGACTTTAAGAAATACTTCCTAACATCCCTTTGACCTGGGGCCCAAATTCCAAAATTTTTCCCCTTTTTTTTTCGTGTCCCATTCTTTGGGAAATTTCCCGGTTTTCTTTTCCACCTTTTTTTATTTTTTATTTTTATATGTCGTTATCAAATTTTTCCCTAATTCCCTCCTCCCATTAGCGGGGGAGTCTTGTGAAATTTTTGACTTTTCAGGGTTTTTTCTGCTTGACCAGGTTTTCCCAAAAGGGGTTTTATAATCCAGTAGGGGGCCCCACTTTTTGGTGAAAAGGGGGTCTTGAACCCTTCCATAAAAAAGGTAAAGGGACGTTTCTTTTGGTTTTTCCCAGACGCCCGTGGCCCGGTTATCTGATTATATGCGCCTCGGGGAAAAAGTTTAAAAAAATTTTCCCCCCCGATCTTTTTTTCCCTTTTTGGGGGTTTGCAGTCTTTTGGGCCAATTTTTCTATACCGTCTGCTGTCTTTTTTTCCCTTCCCCCCCCTTCATGTTTGCATTTTTGGGGGGGGTTAAAAATTTTTGGAGCCAGTTCTGGACCAGTTGTAGCCTGTCCGGGCCCCTTTTAGTCCCGGGCCCATTTCTCGACTGATTTAATTTTCCCCCTTAACTTTACATCATCTCAAACAGGAAAATTCTGAGGATCCCCTTTTCCTTTTTATTCACAAAAAAAAGCCGGTCTTAGGACTGACCCTTGTGGAACCCCCCTGTCCTGTCCCACTTGAAACCTTTTAGTTTTTAAAATGAACTTTAACCCTATTCGGGTTAAAAAATATATAATATATTGTAAAAGGGGGAAAAAGGCCCCAAAAAAAATGCCCCAAAAATTTAGGAAAAAAAAAAGGGGCCCCGGGGTTTTAAGGGGAAAGGTAAGGGGGGGAGTTATTAGGGGAAAAAGGGTTTGGGGTAAGACCGGGGGGGTGATAGCAGATGAAAAGGGGGGCTTTTTTAAAAGGGGTTTGGGGGGAGTTGAAAGGGTTTTTTGTGAAAAACCCCCAGATTAACAGATTTTGATAAGGGTAAAGGGTTTTTGGGGCATTTATGGATTTGGGGAAAAAGGGGGATGATAGGGTGGATAGGGGGCAATTGGGGGTGTTGGAAATGTAAAAGGGAAAAGAAGTAGGTTACTGAAAGCAGTGAAGAATTTTTTCGAGGATGATGAGGCTCAGGTTAGAAAATATGTAGGGAGAGGGAGTTTTTTG
>WNWK01036327.1:0-19224 GCA_009830355.1 Cherax destructor | reverse complement strand
GATAGCAACTTCACATCCACCGAACCACCTCGGCGGACAAAGAGAGGGCGGCCGGATATCCGCCACAAAGCATACCGCCTTCGGCCACCACCCCGGAATCCGAAAGGTGGCCTCCAAAGATACACCCGTCGCCCGAAAGATACCCAAGGCCACCCCCCCGGGTGACCGGTGGCCTCCAAAGATACACCCGTCGCCCGAAAGATACCCAAGGCCACCCCCCCGGGAGACCAGAGAGGGATTGGGACATCCCCAGGCGATCCAGATTCCACGGCAAACTACACCACTGCCAAGAACCTCAACTGAATGAGAATGGACCACGGTACCCTTCCCCCTACCTAGGAACTAGAATGCTTGTGGAGAGAAGCTCCCAGGGTAAAAATGGGAAGGAAATAAGGGAGGGATGAGGAGGAGGGGGAGGAGGAAAGGGAAAAGGGAGGATGGGGAAGATGGGAAAGGGAGGGGGATTGGGGGGTAATTAGGTTCGGTCTGAGGAAGAAGACCAAGAGGTCCAATTCCTCAGACCGATAGCCTCTTTACCACGACAAGGAGCCCCCCTTAAAGAGGTCTAGAGAGTACAGGTTTAGGAACTTCAAGCGTTCCCAGTAATTGAGGTGGTTTATCGCAGTTATGCGTGCTGTGAAGGTTCTCTGCACATTTTCAAGGTCAGCAATTTCACCCGCCTTGAAAAGTGCAGTTAGTGTGCAGCAATATTCCAGCCTAGATAGAACAAGCGATCTGTAAAGTGTCAACATGGGCTTGGCATCCCTGGTTTTGAAGGTTCTCATTATCCATCCTGTCATTTTTCTAGCAGATGCAATTGCTACTGTGTTATGGTCCTTGAAGGTGAGATCCTCTGACATGATCACTCCCAGGTCTTTGACATTAGTTTTTCACTCTATTGTGTGGTTGGAATTAGTTTTGTACTCCGATGAGATTTTAATTTCTTCACTTTTTCGATATCTGAGTAATTGAAATTTCTCATCATTGAACTTCATATTGTTTTCTGCAGCCCATTTAAAGATTTGGTTTATGTCTGCTTGGAGTCTTGCAGTGTCTTCAACGGTGGACACTGTCATATAGATTCGGGTGTCATCTGCAAAGGAAGACACAGCACTGTGGCTTATATCCCTGTCTATGTCCGATATGAGGATGGGGAACAGGATGGGAGCAAGTACTGTGCCTTGTGGAACAGAGCTTTTCACAGTAGCTGCCTCAGACTTTACTCTGTTGACTACTACTCTTTGTGTTCTACTTGTTAGGAAATTATAGATCCATCTACCAACTTTTCCTGTTATTCCTTTATCACGCATTTTGTGTGCTATTACACCATGGTCACACTTGTCAAAGGCTTTTGCAAAATCTGTGTATATAACATCTGCATTCTGTTTATCTTCTAGAGCATCCAGGACCTTGTCGTAGTGGTCCAGTAGTTGGGACAGACAGGAGCGGCCTGCTCTAAACCCATGCTGTCCTGGGTTGTGCAATTGATGGGTATCAAGATGGGTGGCGATCTTGCTTCTTAGAACCCTTTCAAAGATTTTTATGATATGGGACGTTAGCGCTATTGGTCTGTAGTTCTTTGCTATTGCTTTACTGCCCCCTTTGTAGAGTGGGGCTATGTCTGTTGTTTTTAGTAACTGCGGGACGACTCCAGTGTCCATGCTCCCTCTCCATAGGATGTTAAATGCATGTGATAGGGGTTTCTTGCAGTTCTTGATGAACACGGAGTTCCATGAGTCTGGGCCTGGAGCGGAGTGCATGGGCATGTCATTTATTGCCTTTTCGAAGTCATTTGGCGTCGTGGTGATGTCAGATAGGCATGCGTCTGTCAAGTTCTGTGGTACTCTCATAAAAAATTCATTTAGGTCTTCGATTTTCAGTCTGTTTAGCGGCTCGCTAAAAACTGAGTCATACTGGGACTTAAGTAACTCACTCATTTCCTTGCTGTCATCTGTGTAGGACCCATCCCGTTTAAGTAGGGGCCCAATACTGGATGTTGTTCTCTACTTTGATTTTGCATAAGAAAAGAAATACTTTGGGTTTCTTTCAATTTCATTTATGGCTTTTTGTTCTTCCCGCGTTTCTTGATTCCTGTAGGATTCCTTTAGTTTTAATTCGATGTTTGCTATTTCTCTGACTAGTTTCTCCCTACGTATTTCAGATATATTGGCCTCCTGTAGCCGCTCCGTTATTCTTTGCCTTCGCCTGTATAGGGAGCACTTCTTTCTTTCTAGTTTGCATCTTCTCCTCCTTTTCCTTAAGGGAATTTGCCTTGAGCAAACCTCTAGTGCCACAGAGTTAATTTGGTCTAGACATAGGTTAGGATCCGTGATGCTTAGGCAATCTTCCCAGTTTATATCATTTAGGACTTGGTTTACTTGGTCCCACCTTATGTTTTTGTTATTGAAGTTGAATTTGGAGAAGGCTCCCTCGCGGCTGATCACATTTTGTTGATCTTGGGCTCCCCCCATGCATGTCTGGACCTCTATTATGTTGTGATCTGAGTATATTGTTTTTGATATGATGACATTTCGTATCAGATCATCATTGTTGGTGAAGATGAGGTCCAGCGTATTCTCTAATCTTGTGGGCTCTACTATATGCTGGTTTAAGGTGAACTTGGTGCAGAGATTTAAAAGTTCATGCATGTGTGAATTTTCATCTGAGCTGCCTCCTGGTGTTATCTCTGCTACCACATTGTTTGCAATGTTTCTCCATTTTAGGTGCCTGAGGTTGAAATCCATCAGTAGCAAGATGTTGGGGGCAGGAGCTGGAAGATTTTCCAGACAGTGGTCAATTTTCAGAAGCTGTTCCTGGAATTGTTGGGACGTTGCATCCGGGGGCTTGTAGACAACCATGATGACCAGGTTTTGATTCTCGACCTTTATTGCTAATACTTCAACTACATCATTTGAGGCATTTAGTAGGTCTGAACATATAAGTGACTCTGTGATAAGTTAGTTAGTTTGATATCTTTATTATGCACCCCATACCCATCCTGTGGGCGGTAGTCAAAAGATTACAGAGGTACATAATGGGTCCAGGGACTGGACCCCAAAGTTTTGATAGCTGAGCAAGTTACAAATGTAATGAACTTACGAGTTACAAAGGTAATGAACTCACAAGTTACAAGCTACAAAGGAAACGAACTCACAAGTTACAAAGGTAATGAACTCACAAGCTACAAAGGTAATGAACTCACAAGTTACAAAGGTAATGAAACATGTAAGTAAATTTACTTACTTACGTGTATACATTCAAATTCAAATTCTTTATTTCATGTAATACAAGGTGGGGGGTACTTATAGTTATACATTAAAGTTGATATTACAAGATGGCCAATAATATGCCTAGGTATGCCTAGGCTTTTCAGGCAGTCTTATGATAGGTCTTACTGAATAGCTATACAATGGATATACAGATTGTAAGGTTAGGTTTACAAAATTTAGGTACTGGAATTTAAACATTGAGAATTTAACAATTAGTATAAAAAGTTAGCAATTAGTTTATATATTAATGATAAAGGTGATATATTGGCATAATATAGTTTCTATATTGGAGTATCTTAGGCAAACTTATGACTAGCTTAAGTATTATGGAGCAATAGTTGTATTAGAATTTTGGTTAGAACTGTGCAAATTAAGGGAATCACAGATATCAATAAGTGTATTTTGCTGTGGTTAGTAATGTGCAAATTAAGGAGAATCACAGATATCAATAAGTGTATTTTGCTGTGGATATGTGCAAGATAAAGTAGTTTTCGTATGGTTAACTACCGGTTGGGTGCGTAAGTGAGATAAGATGTTTTTTAACGGTGCTTTTGAAAATGGAGGTTGTGTCTGCAGTTCTAGAGTTTTCGGGCAGGGAGTTCCAGATTTTAGGCCCTTTTATGCGCATTGAATTTTTGTATAGATTTAGTCGGACACGGGGAATGTCAAAGAGATGTTTATGTCTGGTATTATGTCTATGGGTCCTGTCACAACTGTCAAGAAAGTGTTTTAGCTCAGGGTTAAAGTTGGAATTAATGGTTCTATAAATGTAGATAGCAGAGTAGTAAGTATGGATGTTCTGGACAGTGAGTAGGTTTAGGTCTTTGAAGAGTGGGAGGGGGGTGCTGCCTAGCGTTGGATTGTGTGATAATTCTTACTGCGGCTTTTTGTTGGGTTATTATTGGCTTTAGGTGGGTAATTGCTGTTGATCCCCATGCACAAATGGCATATGTGAGGTAGGGATAGATGAGTGAGTAGTATAGTGTGAGTAGGGCTGATTGTGGTACATAATACCGTATCTTAGAGAGGATCCCCACAGTTTTGGACACTTTCTTTGTTATGTGTTGGATATGGGTGCTGAATTTCAGGCTGCTGTCAAGGTGAAGGCCCAGGAACTTGCCCTCGTTATGTCTAGCAATAGGTGTAGAGTTGATCTTAATGTTTAATTGTGGATCATCTGTTCTGTTGCCAAACATAATATAGAAGGTCTTATCAGTGTTGAGTGTAAGTTTATTGGCAGTCATCCATGTTGATATTTTTATTAATTCGTCGTTAACAATGGTATTAAGCGTGGCAAGGTTTGTGTGGGAGATGACATAAGTTGTATCGTCAGCAAAGAGTATTGGTTTCAAGTGTTGTGATACATTGGGAAGATCATTGATGTATAAGAGGAAGAGCAGGGGACCAAGGACACTTCCCTGCGGTACGCCGGTGTCTAGTGGTAGTGTCGTGGAGGATGTGTCTTTAATAGTGACATACTGGTACATGGTTACAATCATGAACAAATTATAAAGTAATGAACAATTCACTAGTCTACACCCAGTCACAACTGTAATGAGTTCTTGGTGCAATTTTTTTTTTAAACAGACATTATACAAACACACAAATTAATATGACACCTTATAACAAGTACGGTTATCACAATAATACAACCAACAACCATATGTACAAACACACATGAATCTCGGCTACACAATGCCAAGTAAATAAATCTTACCATCCGAATACAATGAAACACGAAAACAATGCAACATGCTGACGATAAAGCACAAAACAATATAAAAATACATATCTTTGGCACCATGTATAATACTTATATGAATACATCAGAAACCAAAAACACCGCGCAAAAGAACATCACCTTACATATCCCACTAACAACATATAGTTCACAGACAGGAGCAGCTAGGTCTTTCATTATGAACATAAACCCTAGAACAAAGTTCCACATGACACAAAGTACATAATGTACAACATATATTACATGAAGGTGAAACAAGCCATTCCTTCCCATAGGGACCCCCCCCTCTTCCTTAAGGACAGGACATGGAACAACTGGTCCCTCATACAGGACCAATTGACACCTTAACACATAACTTATAACATACCAACCTACACCCTATCCCATACCTTATCCCTGTAAATGCTCTCTATAAAATCGAAAACTTATATCATTCACACACCTAGTGCCGGTTAGCACCCAAATCACATCAAAAGCAAATAACCCTTGACACTACGTATGAAAATAAAAAGTCACCTAGTCAAATTGCTACAAAATGAACAATTATTTACAAAATTATAACACACTAGAAAGTGTCTGTTATACAAGAAGCCTACAACACTTAAGCTATACACATACAAAAATATATGACAAGTACAATATAGAAATAATCATGCTTATTAACACATCCAAGCTTGTCAAAATATATCAATGAGTTAATATATCATCATATATGTGTCCTGACGCATCAGGTCATAGCCCGATGCACCTGACATATCTCCTCCCCACAGATTGCAAATCACCCTGTTCAGTTATAGGATCCTTATCAATATCCTGTACTCCCCGTACCCCACTGATTCCACTCACACCGTTAGGAGACCTTTGCTTAACGTCCACCAAAGCCTTTTTACAATTCCTCTGAGCTGGTATGAGGACATCGTCCTCCTCCATACCCATGGATCTCTTCCTAGAACCAAAACTAACCTCCATATCAGGTCCCCTATCTTCATTATGTACCAATACTGGTACCTTTTGCACACTAAGATTGGTAATCTCAGGACAGTTGTCCCCCAGTCCGTCCACCACACACAGTATTTCCTCCACCGTCTCATTCGAGCCCACCTGCACCTGACGTTGCGAGCCGTCCAACAGCCCACACAGCATCTCTGGGATGACTTCTACAATACCTAAATCCAGCCCGACATCCGCATTCTTCACTGTTCTTTGTGTGTCATCTGGTAGCGTTTGACACACATCCACGATGCCTGCACAGTATCACTCCACTTTGCAGTTCCTCTCATACCCACACCTTCCATCTGTCTCTGTGCGCCTTCATCCACAGCCCCAACAGTATGCCTGTCATCCTGTCACCTCCCCTGTCGCTTAGCACACTCAGCTGCAATGTGATCATATGAACTACATATACGACAAGTTCTACGTTGACCCACATAAGTGACATAAACCTGCGTTCTAAAGTCAGGCAACCCTACGTAGGAAGGTATGGCCCTCCTCAGCGTCATTTTCAAATTGAGAGAACCCTCCGGTGTTCCATCGTAGAAACCGTCGGACCATCTACCCATGGCTGCATAATGAATGTTACCATAAACCTTAAAGGCCTCGCTCACGTCATGTTCGTCGGCCTCAAATGGCAGGTTACGTATACGAATCCAAGTATATTGTCGTGATACGTCTTTCAATTTAACCTCCACTGACTCATTGACATGTAGACGTCTATCCTCAAACGTGTCAACAAGTGTCTCATACACCTGTGCTGTCGTTAGCTTCACAAATATTCTCACACTGCCGTTGAGGGCTATGCCATAAATATTGCCCTTGTCGATGCCATACGCATCTCTAATGATAGCTAGTAACAGGATAATCGCATTATGTGGATAAATAGCCCCACGAACAAGCTCCACACAGACAGTGTTAACTCGTTGTTGATACTGCTCCGCCATCCTGCTTTGAAAACGAGTAGTTACCATTGCTCCACAAGAGGGCAGACCAGACCACCTGCCACGACCAAGGCTGTGCAGCGAATACACAAATTTTAATTGTTGGGTCACACACACACACATATACCGGACCACTATGACCATGTTCTAGATGCTTTAGAAGACAAACAGAATGCAGATGTTATATACACAGACTTTGCAAAAGCCTTTGACAAGTGTGACCATGGTGTAATAGCACACAAAATGCGTGATAAAGGAATAACAGGAAAAGTTGGTAGATGGATCTATAATTTCCTAACAAGTAGAACACAAAGAGTAGTAGTCAACAGAGTAAAGTCTGAGGCAGCTAATGTGAAAAGCTCTGTTCCACAAGGCACAGTACTCGCTCCCATCCTGTTCCTCATCCTCATATCGGACATAATAATAATAATAATAATTTTTATTTAGACATAGTACAATGATACATAGTAAGGTAGACATGATACAATGATACATAGTTCGATATAAAAGAGATGTACATGCCAAAAGCCCCTAATATGCTGTGCATTGTGGGCATTCTTAAGATTAATTAATATTAGACTACATGGTAAAAGTTATGGTTGATAATTTATAAAATTAGTATAATTGTGTATCTAAGTTGTAAAATTTGAGTATAAGTTGAACATAATAATTTATTGATTGTAGCAATGCAATTAATTGAGTGAGATAACAATTTAAAACAATTAGTTGCATTGCAGTTACAGTTTACGTGGTCATTATAATGTAAATGTTATAGAAACAGTTAGCTTAGTATGTATTATTCATAACAGGTTTTTACATCTAAGTGATTAATCAGGTTTTTACATTTAAATGATTATTATACTTTGTTGGGAATGTTTGATATTGTGCATTTAGGTTTGGGTGAGAAGGTATTTTTTTAGCATCGTTTTGAATTGGGGTAAAGGCAGGGTTTCTTTGGTAATGACAGGTAATGAATTCCAAATTTTCGTGCCTTTTATATGCATTGAGTTTTTACATAGTGTTAGATGGACACGGGGAACATCGAGGAGTGATCTGTGTCTAGTGTTATGGTCATGTGTCCTGTTAAAATTGTTAAGTAAGTAAGTAAGTAAGTTTATTCAGGTATACACAAATACATTTAC
Source organism: Cherax destructor (assembly GCA_009830355.1). Classification (NCBI taxonomy): domain Eukaryota; kingdom Metazoa; phylum Arthropoda; class Malacostraca; order Decapoda; family Parastacidae; genus Cherax; species Cherax destructor. Next base: position 11,138 of record WNWK01036327.1, on the reverse strand, counting down.
ATACATTATCATACATAGCAGCATATGTGTAGAGAACCTAGGATAACCCAAAAAAGTCAGACCGAGTGACTTATTTCCATTGGAGTGGTGGGTTAATATTTGCATAGAGTGTTCTATGTATGTAATAGGCACAGTAAAAAGTATGGATGTCTTGTATGATGAGTAAGTTTAGGTTTTTGAATATTGGTGGAGTATGTTGTCTGGAGTGTGAATTTGTTATCATTCTAATTGCTGCCTTTTGTTGTGTTATTAATGGTCTGAGATGAGTTATTGATGTTGAGCCCCATGCGCAGATTCCATAGGTGAGGTAGGGGTAAATGAGTGAGTGATATAGGGTAAGGAGAGCTGGTTGCAGAACATAGTACCGTATCTTGGATAGTATTCCCACGGTCTTTGAGACTTTCTTGGAAATTTGTTGTATATGTGTCTGAAATTTTAGGTCACTGTCAAGATGGATTCCTAAGAATTTTTCCTCTGTGAGTTTTGTGATAGGGGACCCGTTTATCATTATGTTAAGTGGTTCGTTTCTAGCTCTGTTCCCAAACTGGATAAAATAGGTTTTGTCAATATTGAGAGTAAGTTTGTTAGTCATCATCCAGGTAGATATTTTCTGCAATTCAGTATTTACAGTGTTGGATAGTATGTCTGGGCTTGGGTGCGAGATAACGTATGTAGTGTCATCTGCAAATAGTATGGGTTTGAGTAGTTGAGATGCATTTGGTAGGTCGTTAAAGTAAATGTGAAAGAGAAGTGGGCAAAGAACACTTCCCTGTGGGACACCTACTGTAATAGTTTGCGTGGTAGAGCTAGCTCCATTTGTGTACACATATTGATTTCTGTTGCTAAGGTATGATTTTAGGTAGTTGAGGGAGTGCCCTCTTATACCATAGTGTGATAATTTTAGGTGTAACAGATCATGGTCAACTGTATCAAAAGCTTTACGTAAATCAATGAAGATTCCCACTGGGATTTCTTTTTTCTCAAGAGCGGTGTAAATTATTTCTAACATGTGTATAATGGCATCATTTGTATTTTTATTAGGCCTGAATCCAAATTGACAGTGGTTGAGTACGTTGTTGGAGGTGAGGTAGGAATATATTTGTCTATGAATTAATTTTTCAAAGATTTTGGAGAGAAGGAGTAAGTTAGATATCGGCCTGTAGTTATTCAGGTCTGTTTGATCTCTTCCTTTATGTATGGGGGTGACCCTCGGGGGTGACAGGGATATAAGCCACAGTGCCGTGTCTTCCTTTGCAAATGACACCCGAATCTGTATGACAGTGTCCACCGTTGAAGACACTGCAAGACTCCAAGCAGACATAAACCAAATCTTTAAATGGGCTGCAGAAAACAATATGAAGTTCAATGATGAGAAATTTCAATTACTCAGATACTGAAAACGTGAGGAAATTAAAATCTCATCGGAGTACAAAACTAATTTCAACCACACAATAGAGCGAAAAACTAATGTCAAAGACCTGGGAGTGATCATGTCAGAGGATCTCACCTTCAAGGACCATAACACCGTAGCAATCGCATCTGCTAGAAAAATGACAGGATGGATAATGAGAACCTTCAAAACCAGGGATGCTAATTCAAATTCAAATTCAAATTCTTTATTTCATGTAATATACATGTAATTTACAAATCGCTTGTTATATCTAGGCTGGAATATTGCTGCACACTAACTGCACCTTTCAAGGAAGGTGAAATTGCTGACCTTGAAAATGTGCAGAGAACCTTCACGGCACGCATAACTGCGATAAACCACCTCAATTACTGGGAACGCTTGAAGTTTCTAAGCCTGTACGCCCTAGAATGCAGGCGGGAGAGATACATTATTATATACACGTGGAAAATTCTCGAGGGATTAGTACCAAACTTGCACACGAAAATCACTCCCTACGAAAGCAAAAGACTCGGCAGGCGATGTAACATCCCCCCAATGAAAAGCAGGGGTGCCACTAGCACGTTGAGGGACAACACAATAAGTGTCAGGGGCCCAAGATTGTTTAACTGCCTCCCAGCATACATAATGGGGATTACCAACAAACCCCTGGCTGTCTTCAATCAGACACTGGACAGGCACCTAAAGTCTGTACCTGACGAGCCAGGCTGTGGTTCGTATGTTGGACTGCGTGCAGCCAGCAGTAACAGCCTGGTTGATAAGGCTCTGGTCTAACATGAGGCCTGGTCACAGACCGGGCCGCGGGGGCGTTGACCCCTGGAATTCTCTCCAGGTAAACTCCAGGTATGCCTAGCCAGACCCATCATTATATGATTAGTTTCGCTGATGATATAATGATTCACACCACGGATTCTCCAACACCCAAAACATCCTCGTGTCAGGACCTGGGGTTGATAATCTCTACTGATAAAACAGAGAGGCACAGTTTGCCAGATCCAGTTACATGATGGGTCTCTTCTAGAATATGTAAACAGGCTTTGAGGTCCCACTACTTGGACCTGTTGTAACGAGACTTTGTCGTCAATACAAAGAAAGACTGAGAGCACTTAGAGTTGTGGCAGGGTTTCACCCCAGGTATGGTGCTAATGTTAAAATTGTGAAAATGATGTATCTTGCTTATATTAGATCATTGGTTGATTATGCTGTGCCACTACTTGCTCTTGTGTCTGACTGGAAGCTTGGAGGGCTGGAAAAACTGCAGAACGAAGCAATGAGGATCATTTTAGGATGCCCTTGTACTGCCAAAATTTTAAATATGCAGAAAGAACTTGATATTCCAAGCATCAGAGATTGTGTTACTGAAAGAAATATCCTAATTGGGTTAATATGCTCAGGCAAGCCCATTCAAACCCCCTCACAGAAGCCCTCCAAACTTTCCTCAGCACTGGTGAACATCCCTCCAGATGGATCGAAAAAACTGGAACCGACCTCCGCATGAATCAGATACATGATCTGTGGCAAGTAAGGCAACAGCGGCACTTCTCCGCTCCATGGAATATTACCCCATTCCAAACTACCATCCCTCCATTTTCCCCCAAACTACTTCTTAAATCACAACCAAAGCTTCGCCTTGAAGCCAAACATGATGCCTTAAGCTGTATTGATAATTTAGTCAAACAGCACACTCTCACAAATTATTTACGTTGATGGTTCTGTTCACCAATCCACTGGTGCAGCTGGTAGTGCTGCTGTTGTCATGCAGAGTGATGGCTCTCTTAAAGAAATTGGAGCACTCATCAATAACTGGGCCTCTACCCTTCAGACAGAACTGTTTGCCATACTCCTTGCACTCAAATGCATCCATGTATCTAAGGTTGACTCTTTAATTGTAACTGATTCTCTGTCATCCGTAAATGCTCTCAACTCATTAAGTATAACTTGTAGCATGCTTGTGTCAGAAGCCAGACACAGGTATGGTAGGATTGTGGATAGTAAAGTCAGAGTGCACATGCTGTGGATTCCATCTCACATTGGTCTTCAGATGCATGATAGAATTGATAAATTGGCTATATTTTATGCTCTCAAAGATGGGGTAGATTGCAATCTTGGCTTGTCAGTTAGCAGTTTGAGAACAATAATACGAAAAGAACTTAAACTGAATTTTGTTGACTTAAGACTCAGGGAGATTGACACCAGTCAGTCCATCTATCATCATTCTATCATGCAGGAGGAGCCACATGTCTATGGTGCATCCAACAAAATAAGCAGGCTCTTGGATGTCACTACTGCCCGCCTCCGGCTGGGTTACAAGTATCTTTGGCAGGTTAAATCACCACCACCAGATATAGACCAAAGAAAATGTAATCTCTGCCAGTTGGACTATTGTCACACTCTGCATCATTATGTACTGGAATGCGATAAAATTAATGAATTCAGAGACAACTCACTCAGAAATGTTCAAGATATGTCAAAGTATTTTATCCACAGTGGTATATTACAGACCATTCTGGAGAAATACCCTGACTTTGTTCCCTGTAAATAAAAAATAACCACACGTGTGTGTATGTATATGTGTGTATGTGTGTGTGTATATATGTGTGTGTGTGTGTATATGTACTCAACTAGTTGTTGTTGCAGGTGTCGATTCATAGCTCCTGCCGTGTATGTGTGTGTATGTGTGTGTATATGTGCGTATGAGTGTATGTATGTGTGTGCGTGTGTGTGTGTGTGTACTCACCTATTTGTACTCGCCTTTTTGTGGTTGCAGGGGTCGATTCATAGCTCCTGGCCCCACCTCTTCTAACAAGCAAGATCGCCACTCATCTTGATACTCATCAATTGCACAACCCAGGGCAGCATGGGTTTAGAGCAGGCCGCTTCTGTCTGTCCCAAGTACTGGACCACTACGACAAGGTCCTGGATGCTCTAGAAGACAAACAAAATGCAGATGTTATATACACAGACTTTGCAAAAGCCTTTGACAAGTGTGACCATGGTGTAATAGCACACAAAATGCATGATAAAGGAATAACAGGAAAAGTTAGTAGATGGATCTATAATTTCCTAACAAGTAGAACACAAAGAGTAGTAGTCAACAGAGTAAAGTCTGAGGCAGCTACTGTGAAAAGCTCTGTTCCACAAGGCACAGTACTTGCTCCCATCCTGTTCCTCATCCTCATATCGGACATAGACAGGGATATAAGCTACAGTGCTGTGTCTTCCTTTGCAGATGACACCCGAATCTGCATGACAGTGTCCACCGTTGAAGACACTGCAAGACTCCAAGCAGACATAAACCAAATCTTTAAATGGGCTGCAGAAAACAATATGAAGTTCAATGATGAGAAATTTCAATTACTCAGATACGGAAAAAGTGAAGAAATTAAAATCTCATTGGAGTACAAAACTAATTCAAACCACACAATAGAGCAAAAAACTAATGTCAAAGACCTGGGAGTAATCATGTCAGAGGATCTCACCTTAAAGGACCATAACACCGTAGCAATTGCATCTGCTAGAAAAATGACAGGATGGATAATGAGAACCTTCAAAACCAGGGATACCAAGCCCATGTTGACACTTTACAGATAGCTTGTTCTATCTAGGCTGGAATATTGCTGCACACTAACTGCACCTTTCAAGGCGGGTGAAATTGCTGACCTTGAAAATGTGCAGAGAACCTTCACGGCACGCATAACTGCGATAAACCACCTCAATTACTGGGAACGCTTGAAGTTCCTAAACCTGTACTCTCTAGAACGCAGGCGGGAGAGATACATTATTATATACACATGGAAAATTCTCGAGGGATTAGTACCAAACTTGCACACGAAAATCACTCCCTACGAAAGCAAAAGACTCGGCAGGCGATGTAACATCCCCCCAATGAAGAGCAGGGGTGCCACTAGCACGTTGAGGGACAACACAATAAGTGTCAGAGGCCCAAGATTGTTCAACTGCCTCCCAGCATACATCAGGGGGATTACCAACAAACCCCTGGCTGTCTTCAAGCAGGCACTGGACAGGCACCTAAAGTCGGTACCTTACCAGCCAGGCTGTGGTTCGTACGTTGGACTGCGTGCGGCCAGCAGTAACAGCATACACAGTGTTGTAAGGCATGGTGAGGGTGCCAGTTCAGATAAACATGGGGCTGAAAAATTTGTGCGTGACTTTAAAGAATATGTAGAGGCAGAAGAATTCCAATCCCAACAAGTGTTTAATTGTGACGAAACAGGCCTCTTTTGGAAGAAAATGCCAAGGAGGACCTACATCATGCAGGAGGAAAAGGCAATGCCAGGACACAAGCCTATGAAAGACAGGCTAACTCTAATGTTGTGTGGTAACGCTAGTGGGGATTTCAAAGTGAAGCCTTTACTGGTGTATCACTCAGAAAATCCCAGAGTGTTCAAGAAATACAGTGTTGACATGAGTAAATTGTGTGTGTTTTGGAAGTCTAATGCTAAGGCATGGGTCACTAGGGAAATTTTCCTGGAATGGTTTAATAAAGTGTTTGGCCCCAGTGTGAAGAAAAATCTATTGGACAATAAATTGCCACTTAAGTGCCTCCTGGTAATGGACAATGCTCCTGCTCATCCTCGAGACTTGGAAGACCAAATGTCTAAGAATTTCAAATTTGTAACAGTGAAGTTCTTGCCTCCTAACACCACTCCTCTCATCCAGCCCATGGACCAGCAGGTCATTGCAAACTTCAAAAAACTGTACACCAAAGCAATGTTTCAAAGGTGCTTTGATATGGCTAATGACTGCATTGACCCTAAAAGAGTTCTGGAAGGATCACTTCAATGTCTTCCATTGCATAGGCCTTATAGATAAAGCTTGGCAGGGAGTGACTTCCAGGACAATGAACTCTCCTTGGAGAAAGTTGTGGCCAGATTGTGTCCCAGAGAGGATTTTGAAGGGTTTGGGGCTGACCCTGAGGAGCCTATGGAAGTTGTGGAAAGTATTGTGGCATTGGGGAATTGCATGGGGTTGGATGTGAGTAGCCAGGATGTGGAAGAGTTGGTGGAGGACCACAATGAAGATCTAACCACTGAAGAGCTGCAAGAGCTTGAGCTGCAACAACATCAAACCACAACTCAGGAAATTGCTTCAGTGGAGGAAGAGAGATGGAAGGTGCCTTCTTCAGAGATTAAGGAGATTTGTGCAATGTGGAGTAGGGTGCATTCATTTGTGGAGGAACATCACCCTGAGAAAGATGTTGCAATCCGTGCTGGCTACTTTTACAATGACAATGCCATGTCCCATTTTAGGGACATTTTAAAGAGCCGCCAGACACAGAGCTCTCTGGACGGATATTTAGTGCAACAGGTGTGCAGTGACTCTCAAGCTGGTCCTAGTGGGATTAAAAGACAAAGAAGGGAAGTGACCCCAGATGCGGACTTGGTACCTAGAGTCCTTATGGAGGGGGATTCCCCTTCCAAAAAATAGGGTCTCTTCCCTCTCCCCTCCTCCCTCTCTTCCATCCAGCAACATCAGTCTTCAATAAAGGTGGAAATAAATGGTATAAAATACCGACACAATGGAAAAATAAACACATAAGCAGTATAATGTGATCCTTTATTGACAACGTTTCGCCCACGCAGTGGGCTTTATCGAGTCACAGACAGATCTACCTGGAAAATGAGTAACATGAATATATATAGGGTATAGTCAGGTGGAGAATGCTGGGTCAGGTGGTGATAGTTGAAAACTTTGTGTGACTTAAAGGACCTGCAGTGTTCCATTCTTGAGTTCTAGGTGGGATAGCGTTGAAGAAGTTTCTTGGCAATAGGTTCAGCTATGTTGTAGAAGCCGTTGTTCTGGTTGAAGTTGTTGGATATACAGATAAGTGATGATTCTAGGATTCTTCGGTATTGCGTGTTGTCTTCTCTGGCGATGAGTCTTGCGTTTCTGTAGTTGATTAAATGGTTGTGTGAATTTCGGTGTTGAACACAGGCATTTCTTTTCCAGTATGGGCCTGACGTATATGGTGTACAGAGTCTTGAACGATTCCTTAGTGAGGTATTGGAACGCTATTCTTAGGTTTTCCAGCCGCCCGTATGCTGCAGCAGTTATCTGATTGATGTGTGCCTCAGGAGATGTGCTCGGTATTATACTCACCCCAAGATCTTTTTCCTTGAGTGAGGTTTGCAGTCTTTGGCCACCTAGATTATACTCTGTCTGCGGTCTTCTTTGCCCTTCCCCAATCTTCATGACTTTACATTTGGCAGGGTTAAATTCAAGGAGCCATTTACTGGACCAGGCTTGTAGCCTGTCTAGGTCTCTTTGTAGTCCTGCCTGATCCTCAAATGATTTAATTCTTCTCATTAACTTCACAACATCTGCAAACAGGGACACTTCTGAGTCTATCCCTTCCGTTATGTCATTCACATATACCAAAAACAGTACAGGTCCTAGGACTGACCCTTGTGGAACCCCACTTGTCACAGATGCCCACTCGGACACCTCGTCACGTACCATGACTCGTTGTTGCCTCCCTGTCAGATATTCTCTGATCCATTGCAGTGCCTTTCCTGTTATGTGTGCCTGATCCTCTATCTTTTGCATTAACCTCTTGTGAGGAACTGTGTCGAACGCCTTCTTGCAGTCCAAGAAAATGCAGTCTATCCACCCCTCTCTCTCGTGTCTTACTTCTGTTACCTTGTCATAAAACTCCAGTATGTTTGTGACACAGGATTTTCCTTCCCTAAAACCGTGCTGGTTGTCGTTTATAAGCTTGTGTCTTTCTAGGTGCTCCACCACTCTCCGCCTGATGATCTTCTCCATGACTTTGCATATTGTACACGTCAGTGACACAGGTCTGTAGTTTAATGCCTCATGTCTGTCTCCTTTCTTAAAAATTGGGACTACATTTGCCATCTTCCACACCTCAGGTAGTTGCCCAGTTTCAATGGATGTGTTGAAGATTTTTGTTAGTGGCACACTTAACATCTCTGCTCCCTCTCTAAGGACCCACGGAGAAATGTTGTCAGGTCTCACCGCTTTTGAGGTATCGAGTTCACATAGCAGCTCCTTCACCTCCTCCTCGGTTGTGTGTATTTCATCCAGCACTTGTTGGTATACCTCCCTATTCTGAATTCCTGGAGTCCTTCCTGTCTCCTCTGTAAATACTTCTTTAAATCTCACGTTGAGCTCCTCACATGCCTCTTGGTCATTTCTTGTGAACTCCCCACCTTCCTTCCTCAGCCTGTTTACCTGGTCCTTGACTGTTGTTTTCCTCCTGATGTGGCTATACAACAGCTTTGGGTCAGACTTGACTTTTGATGCTATATCATTTTCGCATTGTCGCTGAGCCTCCCTTCTTACCTGTGCATATTCGTTTCTGGCTCTTCGACTAATCTCTTTATTTTCCTGGGTCCTTTGTTTTCTGTACTTTTTCCATTCTCTAGTGCACTTAGTTTTTGCCTCCCTACACCTTTGGGTGAACCAAGGACTCGTTCTGGTCTTCCCATTACTTCTGTTTCCCTTGGGGACAAACCTCTCCTCTGCTTCTTTGCATTTGGTTGTCACATATTCCATCATTTCTTTTACTGGTTTTCCTGCCAATTCTCTCTCCCACTGAACGTCTTGTAGGAAGTTCCTCATGCCTGTGTAGTCCCCTTTTGTAGTTTCGTTTCTCCCTTCCTATTCCTGCTCCCTCTCCACTTGTAGCTCAACTATATAATCAAAACACAGAACCAAATGATCACTAGCTCCAAGGGGCCTTTCATACGTGATATCCTCGATGTCCGAGCTACTCAAGGTGAAATACTAGGTCCAGTCTTGCTGGATCATCCTCACCTCTCTCTCTGATAGTGTCTCTAACGTGTTGATGCATGAGGTTTTAAGGTACCACATCCATCATCTTGGCTCTCCATGATTCAGGACCCCGTGGGGCTCCAGGTTTCCCAATCAATCTCCTTGTGATTGAAATCACCCATAACTAGTAACTTTGCTCTCCCCATGTGGGCTCTTCTGGCCACCTCGGCTAGTGTGTCTACCATTGCTCTGTTGCTCTCGTATTCTTCTCTTGGCCTTCTGCAGTTCTGTGGCGGGTTGTACATTACAGCAATTACCACCTTATGGCCCTCAGACTGAATTGTTCCTACTATGTAGTCCCTTTCGCGTGCGTGTGTGTGTCCCAACAATTAATATTTGCACCAATAACTCATTGCAGTTGTGGCCAAGTGTAGACTAATAGATTGCTCATTGCTTTATAATTTGTTCATGATTGCAACCATGTGTAAACGAATAGAAATGACCCAAAATGGATGAATAATAGGCTCAAATATCTTTTAGGGCAGAAGAAAGGAATTTATAGGCGTATCAAAAGAGGTGAGGGTCATCTTATGAATCAGTATATTGACATTAAGATGGACGTTAAAAAGGGGATAAGAAAAGCTAAACGGGACTACGAAATTTAAGTTGCTAGGGATTCGAAAACTAACCCAAAAAGTTTTTTCCAGGTGTATAGAACAAAAGTTAGAGATAAGATAGGTCCCCTTAAAAATAATTATGGGTATCTTACTGACAAAGAGAATGAAATGTGCTCTATTTTTAATAATTATTTTCTCTCGGTTTTCACCCAGGAAGACACTAATAATATCCCAAGAATTAGGTTTTTTAGTGGGCCTGAAGAAGATAAATTATGTAGTATCACAGTCACTAGCAAAATGGTTATCAAACAGATAGACCGTTTGAAACAAAATAAATCGCCAGGTCCTGATGAGCTTTTTTCAAGGGTTCTTAAGGAATGCAAAATGGAACTCTGTGAACCCTTAACTAACATTTTAAAACTTCTCTCTTCAAACAGGTGTAGTGGCTGATACGTGGAAGATGGCTAATGTAATTCCTATTTTTAAAGCAGGGGACAAGGGCTGTTCCTGCCTAACTAATTTATTAACTTTTTTCAGTAAGGCTTTTGAGGCCGTTGAGTATGATAAAGAATTCAATATTGTTTATTTGCATTTTAGTAAGGCTTTTGATAGAGTACCACATCAGAGACTGTTAAAGAAAGTGGCTGCTCATGGCATTGGGCGAAAAGTGTTGTCATGGATAGAGTCATGGCTCACCAATAGGAAGCAGAGGTGTGAATAAATGGGGTTAAGTCTGAGTGGGGATCTGTAACAAGTGGCGCTCCACAGGGATCGGTTTTGGGCCCGTTGTTGTTTATAATATATATAATGACCTGTTTTAATATATATATATATATATATATATATATATATATATATATATATATATATATATATATATATATAATATATATATATATATATATATATATATATATATATATATATATCTAGGTAGTAGGTTGGTAGACAGCAACCGCCCAGGGAGAGTACTACTGTCCTGCCAGAGTCTAGAGAGCCAGCTCTCGGGTCCTTTAGAAAGCCAGCTCTCGTGTCCTCTAAGAGCCAGCTCGGGTCTTCAAGAGAGCCAGCTCTCGGTACTCTAGAGAGCCAGCTCTCGGATCCTCTAGAAAGCCAGCTCTTGGTTCCTCTAGAGAGCCAGCTCTCGGGTACTTTAGAGAGCAAGCTCTCGGGTTCTCTAGAGAGCCAGCTTTCGGGTCCTCTAGAGAGCAAGCTCTCATGTCCTCTAGAGAGCCAGCTCTCGGAACCTCTAGAGTGTCAGCTCGAGTCCTCTATAGAGCAAACTCTCAAGTCCTCTAGAGAGCCAGCTCTCAGTTCCTCTACATAGCCAGCTCTCGGGTCCTCAAGAGAGCCAG
>WNWK01036326.1:12500-19227 GCA_009830355.1 Cherax destructor | reverse complement strand
GGTGACATTAAACCGGGGGGTGTATACTAAACCCAAGGGTGACATAACCTGGGTGTGATACTGAACCAAAGGTGACACTGAACCAGAGATGACACAAAACCAGGGGGTGACACTGAACCAAAAATTACGATAACCAAAGGGGACAGTGAACCATGTGTGACACGAATTAAAGGTGACACTGAACCGGGTGACACTTAACCAAGGGTTGCCATTTAACCAAAGGGTGACGCTAAACCAAGGGTGACACTGAAAAAAGGGTGACACTGAACCATAAGTGATACTGAACCAAAGGTGATACTGAACCAAAAGGTGATATTTGAACCAAAGTGACACAAAACCAAGAGTGACACTGAACCAAAGATGATATTGAGCCAAGGGTGACACTGAACCAGAAGTGACACTAAACCAAGGGTGACACTGAAACAAAAGTGATACTGAACCAAGGGTGACACTGAATTAAGGGTGACACTTAACCAGAAGTGACACTAAACCCATAGTGACACTGAAACAAGGGTGACACTGAACCAAAGATGATATTGAGACAAGGGTGACACTAAACCAAGGCTGACACTGAATCAAGGGTCACACTGAACAAAGGGTGATAGCGAACCGAGGGTGACACTGAACCAAGGGTGATACCGAACCAAGGGTGACACTGAACCAAGGAAGACACAGAACCAGAAGTGACACTGAACCAAGAGTAACACTGATCCAAGGGTGACACTGAAACAAGGGAGATACCGAACTAAAGGTGACACTGAACCAAGGGTGACACTGAACCAAGAGTGACACTGAACCAAGGGTGATACTGAACCAAGGGTGACACTGAACAAAGGGTGATACTGAACCAGGAGTGACACTGAAAAAAAGGGTAACACTGAGCCAATAGTGACACTGAACCAAGGGTGACACTGAACCAAGGGTGACACTGAATCAAGGGTTACACTGAACAAAGGGTGATACTGAACCAAGGGTTACACTGAATAAAGAGTGACACTGAACGAAGAGTGACACTGAACCATTGGTATCACTGAACCAAGGGTGACACTGAACCAAGTTTAACACTGAACAAAGAGTGACACTGAACCAATGGTGACACTTAACCAAGGGTGACGCTGAATCAAGAGTGACACTGAACAAATAGTGACACTGAACCAAGGGTGACACTAATCAAAGGGCGACACTGAACCAAGAGGTACACTGAAACAAGGGTGAAACTGAATCAAGGGTGAAACTGAATCAAGGGTGACACTGAATAAAGGGTGACACTGAACCAAGGGTGACACTGAAACTAGGGTGAGACCGAACAAAGGGTGACAGTGAACAAAGGGTGACACTGATCCAAGGGTGACACTGATCCAATGGTGACACTGAACAAAGGGTGACACTGAACCAAGGGTAATTCTGAACGATTGGTGACACTGAATCAGAAGTGACATTGAACTATGGGTGACACTGAACCAAAGGTGATACTGAACAAAAGGTGATACTGAACCAAGGTTGATACTGAACCAAAAGTGACACTAAACGAAGGATGACACTGAACCAAGGGTGATACTGAACCAAAGATGATACGAAGCCAAAGGTGACACTGAACGAGAAGTGACACTAAACCAAGGGTGACACTGAACCAAGGGTAATTCTGAACGAAGGGTGACACTAAGCCAAGAGTGATACTGAACCAAAGATGATACGGAGCCATGAGTGACACTGAACCAAGGGTGACACTGAACCAAGGGTTACACTGAACTAAGGGTGACACTGAACCAAGGGTGACACTGAACCAAGGGTTACACTGAATCAAGAGTGACACTGAACAAAGGGTGATACTGAACCAAGGGTTACACTGAATAAAGAGTGACACTGAACCATAGGTAACACTGAACCAAAGGTGACACTGAACCAAGGGTGACACTGAACCAAAGGAGATACTAAACCAAGGGTGACACTAAGCCAAGAGTGATACTGAACCAAAGATGATACGGAGCCATGAGTGACACTGAACCAAGGGTGACACTTTACCAAGGGTTACACTGAACCAAGGGTGACACTGAACCAAGGGTGACACTGAACCAAGGGTTACACTGAATCAAGAGTGACACTGAACAAAGGGTGATACTGAACCAAGGGTTACACTGAATAAAGAGTGACACTGAACCATAGGTAACACTGAACCAAAGGTGACACTGAACCAAGGGTAACACTGAACCAAAGGTGACACTTAACCAAGGGTGACGCTGAATCAAGAGTGACACTGAACAAAGGGTGATACTGAACCAAGGGTTACACTGAACAAAGGTTGACACTGAACGAAGAGTGACACTGAACCAAAAGTAACACTGAACCAAGGGTGACACTGAACCAAGGGTGACACATTATCAAAGAGCGACACTGAACCAAGAGTAACAATGAAACAAGGGTGACACTGAACAAAGGGTGACACTGAACAAAAGGTATCACTGAACCAAGGGTGACAGTGAACCAAGGGTGACACTGATAAAAAGGCGACACTAAACCAATGGTGACACTGAACAAAGGGTGACACTGAACCAAGGGTAATTCTGAACGAAGGGTGAAACTGAATCAGAAGTGACATTGAACTATGGGTGACACTGAACCAAGGGTGACACTGAACCAAAGGTGATACTGAACCAAAGGTGATACTGAACCAAGGTTGATACTGAACCAAAAGTGGCACTAAACCAAGGGTGACACTGAACCAAGGGTGATAATGAACCAAAGATGATACGGAGCTAAGGGTGACACTGAACGAGAAGTAACACTAAACCAAGGGTGACACTGAACCAAGGGTGACATTGAAACAAAGGTGATACTGAACCAAGGGTGACACTGAAGCAGAAGTGAAACTAAACCAAAGGTGACACTGAAACAAAGGGGATATCGAACCAAGGGTGACACTAAACCAAGGGTGACACTAAACGAAGGGTGACCGTGAACCAATGGTGACACTGAATTAAGGGTGACTCTAAAGCAAGGGTGACACTGAACAAAGGGTGACACTGAACCAAGGGTAACACTGAACCATAAGTAACACTAAACCAAAGGTGACACTGAACCAAGGGTGACATTGAAACAAAGGTGATACTGAACCAAGGGTGACACTGAAGCAGAAGTGAAACTAAACCAAAGGTGACACTGAAACAAAGGTGATATCGAACCAAGGGTGACACTAAACCAAGGGTGACACTAAACGAAGGGTGACACTGAACCAAGGGTGATACCGAACCAAGGGTGACACTGAACCAAGGGTGGCCCTGAACGAGAAGTGACACTGAACCAAAAGTGACACTGAACAAAGGGTGACACTGAACAAAGGGTGACACTGAACCAAGAGTTACACTGAACCAAGGGTGACACCGAACAAAGTGTGACACTGAACGAAGGGTGACACTGAACCAGAGGTGACACTGAACCTAGGGTGACACTGAACAGAGGGTGATACTGAACCAAGGGTGACATTGAACAAAGGTAGACACTGAACCAAGGGTGACACTGAAAAAAGAGTGATACTGAACCAGAAGTGACTATTAACCAAGGGTGACACTGAACCAAGGGTGACACTGAACCAAGGGTGACACTGAACAAAGGGTGACACTAAACCAAGAGTGACACTGAACCAAAGGTAACGCTGAACCAAGGGTGACACTGAACGAAGGGAGACACTGAACCAAGGGTGACACTGAATCAAGGGTGACTCTGAACAAAGGGTGATACTGAACCAAGGGTGACACTGAACAAATAGTGACACTGAACCAAGAGTGACACTGAACCAAGGGTAACACTGAACCAAGGGTGACACTGAACCAAGGGTGACACTGAACCAAATGTGACATTGAACAGAGGGTGACACTGAATCAAGAGTGACACTGAACCAAGGGTAACGCTGAGCCAAGGGTGACACTGAACCAAGGGTGATACTGAACCAAGGGTGACACTGAACCAAGGGTGACACTGAACCAAAGGTGATACTGAACCAAAGGTGATACTGAACAAAGGTTGATACTGAACCAAAAGTGGCACTAAACCAAGGGTGACACTGAACCAAGGGTGATAATGAACCAAAGATGATACGGAGCTAAGGGTGACACTGAACGAGAAGTAACACTAAACCAAGGGTGACACTGAACCAAGGGTGACATTGAAACAAAGGTGATACTGAACCAAGGGTGACACTGAAGCAGAAGTGAAACTAAACCAAAGGTGACACTGAAACAAAGGTGATATCGAACCAAGGGTGACACTAAACCAAGGGTGACACTAAATGAAGGGTGACAGTGAACCAATGGTGACACTGAATTAAGGTTGACTCTAAAGCAAGGGTGACACTGAACCAAGGGTAACACTGAACCATAAGTAACACTAAACCAAAGGTGACAGTAAACCAAGGGTGACACTGAACCAAGGGTGATACCGAACCAAGGGTGACACTGAACCAAGGGTGGCACTGAACGAGAAGTGACACTGAACCAAGAGTGACACTGAACAAAGGGTGACACTGAACAAAGGGTGACACTGAACCAAGAGTTACACTGAACCAAGGGTGACACCGAACAAAGTGTGACACTGAACGAAGGGTGACACTGAACCAGAGGGGACACTGAACCTAGGGTGACACTGAACAAAGGGTGATACTGAACCAAGGGTGACACTGAAAAAAGAGTGATACTGAACCAGAAGTGACTATTAACCAAGGGTGACACTGAACCAAGGGTGACACTGAACCAAGGGTGACACTGAACAAAGGGTGACACTAAACCAAGAGTGACACTGAACCAAAGGTAACGCTGAACCAAGGGTGACACTGAACCAAGGGAGACACTGAACCAAGGGTGACACTGAATCAAGGGTGACTCTGAACAAAGGGTGATACTGAACCAAGGGTGACACTGAACAAATAGTGACACTGAACCAAGAGTGACACTGAATCAAGGGTAACACTGAACCAAGGGTGACACTGAACCAAGGGTGACACTGAACCAACTGTGACATTGAACAGAGGGTGACACTGAATCAAGAGTGACACTGAACCAAGGGTAACGCTGAGCCAAATGTGACACTGAACCAAGGGTGATACTGAACCAAGGGTGACACTGAACCAACGGTGATACTGAAATAAGGGTGACACTGAGCAAAGTGTGACACTGAACCAAGAGTGACACTGAACCAAGGGTAACACTGAATCAAGGGTACCGCTGAACCAAGGGTGATACTGAACCAAGGGTGACACTGAACCAAGGGTGACACTGATTCAAGGGTGACACTGAACAAAGGGTGATATTGAACCAAGGGTGACACTGAACAAAGAATGACACTGAACCAATAGTGACACTGAACTAAGGGTAACACAGAACCAAGGGTGACACTGAACGAAGGGTGACACTGATCCAAGAGTGACACTGAAGCAAGAGTGAAACTGAACGAAGGGTGACACTGAAACAAGGGTGACACTGAACAAAGGGTTACACTGAACCAAATGTGACACTGAACCAAGGGTGACACTGAACCAAGGGTGACACTGAACAAATGGTGACACTGAACCAAGAATAATACTGAACGAAAGGTGACAATGAACCAAGAGTAACACTGAACCAAAGGTGACACTGAATCAAGTGTGACAATGGACCAAGAGTGACACTGAGCCAAGAGTGATATTGAACCATAAGTGACCCTTAACCAAGGGTGACACTGAACCAA
The DNA here is from genome assembly GCA_009830355.1 of Cherax destructor. Taxonomy (NCBI): domain Eukaryota; kingdom Metazoa; phylum Arthropoda; class Malacostraca; order Decapoda; family Parastacidae; genus Cherax; species Cherax destructor. The sequence continues at coordinate 13,512 of WNWK01036326.1, read as the reverse complement.
GGGTGACACTGAACCAAGAGTGACACTGAACCAAGGGTAACACTGAACCAAGGGTAACACTGAACCAAGGGTGATACTGAACCAAGGGTGACACTGAACCAAGGATGATACTGAACCAAGGGTGACACTGAACCAAGGGTGATACTGAACCAAGGGTGACACTGAGCAAAGGGTGACACTGAACCAAGAGTGACACTGAACCAAGGGTAACATTGAACCAAGAGTGACACTGAGCCAAGGGTGACACTGAATAAGGTCGACACTGAATCAAGGGTGACACTGAACAAAGGGTGATACTGAACCAAGGGTGACACTGAACAAATGGTGACACTGAACGAAGAGTGACACTGAAGCAAAGGTAACACTGAACCAAGAGTGACACTGAACCAAGGGTGTCACTGATCCAAGGGTGACACTGAACCAAGAGTAACACTTAAGCATGGGTGAAACTGAACCAAGGGTGACACTGATCCAAGGGTGACACTGAACCAATTGTGACACTGAACCAAGGGTGACACTGAACCAAGGGTGACACTGAACCAAGGGTGACACTGAACCAAGGGTGACATTGAACTAAGGGTGACAGTGAACCAAGGGTGACACTGAACCAAGGGTGACACTGAACCAAGGGTGACACTGAACCAAGGGTGACACTGAACCAAGGGTGACACTGAACCAAGGGTGACACTGAACCAAGGGTGACACTGAACCAAGGGTGACACTGAACCAAGGGTGACATTGAACCAAGGGTGACATTGAACCAAGGGGGATATTGAACCAAGAGGTAACACTCTATTAATATACAGAATACACGAAGGTACATTAGAAGTTAAAAACAGAGATGAGTGACAAGGATGTCAAGAAGTATTTGTTCAGGAAGTGGATTAAACTAAATGAAGAAATGAAATCGCAAGCTTCATGCATAGTTCTAATACCAGGTATGATATAGCCCACGAGGCAGGACCAGGAGCTGAGACTCGACCCCTGTAAACATAAAGAGGTGACTCACATG
>WNWK01036326.1:0-7500 GCA_009830355.1 Cherax destructor | reverse complement strand
GAGAAGAATGGAAAGAGGAGCAATGCAAAAGGATGGAACAAGAGTGGGAGAGTAAACTAGGTGAGGTCTCTGCAAAAAACAAAAAAAAAGGATGGAGGCAGAGCTTTGTGCGAAATTGGAAGGGAGGTTGGAGGAGGAGAAGATGAAATGGGAGTCACAAGTCGAAGCTGCAGTAGCCAGGATAAGGGTCCTAGAATGTGAGGTAAATGGGCTGAAGTGAGTTACAGGGGTATAGACCAGAGGGGACATAACACCTGAAGCTGAGACACCCTCATCGAACAAGGAACCCAACGGGAAGGAAGGAGACATAAACTACGCTAAGGCCCTATCAGTCCAAGAAGGCCCGAGGAATGAAGTGGGAGAACAGCTGGGAGCGAGGGTGGTGGTGGAGAGGCACGACCAGGCTGCCAAGAGCTACAGGAAAACATTGGGGAGAGACGGAGGGAAAGGCAATGGGAGGCGGAGAGGGAGAAGTCAGTGTTTATTCACAGGCTTAAGGAGAGCGAATTAAGGACACACAATGAAAGACAGCAGGAGGAAAGACAGAAGATTGAGAACATCATTAGAAAAATAGGTGAAGAGGACATGTCTGAGATAGTAAATTTTCAGAGAATAGGGGGGTATGTGAAGGGGAGAAAACAGCCAGTCAAGCTGATCTTTAAGACAGAAACAGTGCAAAACAGGATCCTGCAAGAGAAACCACGGCTGAAGGAATCGTTAGCATACAGGAGGGTGTTCCTAGACCAGGACAGAACAAAAACAGAATGACAGCAGCTGAGGGAGTGGAGGCAAAAGTGAAAGGAGCTAGAAAGAGAGACACAGACAGAATCAGCAGAGAGCAACCAGAACAGGGAAGAGCAACAAGAGCGAGCACACACAGACCCATCACCAGAACCCCAAAACCAAACACGCTATCCCAACACAGACCCCAATCCACACTTACATCCCCCACCCCTCACTATGCTGTAGAATCCCGCAGCACACCGCCAGAGCCCCCACCCCCACAGACCCCCAAAACACAGTGTTGGAGAGGAAACTGAATGTATGGTACACCAACCCGGATGGAATAATGAATAAGTGGGAGGAGTGGCATGAAAGAGTCAAAGAGGCATCACCGAACATCATAGCGCTCACTGAAACAAAACTTACAGGGATGATAACAGATGCCATCTTTCCACTGGGATATCAGATCCTGAGGAAAGACAGAGGGAACAGAAAGGGTGGAGGAGTGGCACTGCTGATCAAAAACAGATGGGATTTTGATGAGCTGGCGAGAGGAGACAGAGGAGAAGCGGGAGATTATATAATAGGAACGCTTCAGTCCGGAGGTCCAAAGGTGATAATTGCAGTGATGTATAACCCACCACAGGACAGCAAGAGACCAAGGCAAGAGTATGATGAGAGTAATAGAGCGATGGTTGACACACTGGCCGAAGTGGCCAGAAGGGCTCAAGCGAGCAGGGTGAAGCTACTGATCATGGGTGACTTCAACTATAAGAAAATCGATTGGGAGAACTTAGAGCCACATGGGGGCCAAGAAACGTGGAGGGCTAAGATGATGGAGGTGGTACTGGAAAATCTCATGTACCAACAAGTAAGGGACACTACCAGAGAGAGAGGAGAGGACGAACCAGCCAGACTGGACATAGTATTCACCTTGAGTAGTACAGATATTGAGGAAATCACACATGAAAGCCCCCTTGGGGCCAGTGATCATATGGTTCTAAGTTTCGAATACATAGTAGAGTTACAAGTGGAGGGGGAAGCAGGAAGGGCTGCATGAATGAAGCCAATCTACAAGAATGGCAACTACGTGGGCATGAAGAACTTCCTGCACGGAGTTCAGTGGGACAGAGAGCTGGCAGGAAAGTCAGTAAACGAGATGATGGAATATATGACAACAATTTGCTAGGAAGCTGAGGAGAGGTTTATACCCAAGGGTAACAGGAAAAGCGAAAAAGCCAGGATGAGCCCATGGTTCACCCAAAGGTGCAGGGAAGCCAAAACCAAGTGTGCCAGGGAATGGAAGAAGTATAGAAGGCAAAGGACCCAGGAGAATAAGGAGAGCAGTCGTAGAGCCAGAAATGAATATGCACAGGTAAGAAGGGAGGCCCAAAGACAATACGAGAATGACATAGCAGCGAAAGCCAAATCTGACCCAAAGCTGCTGTACAGCCACATCAGGAGGAGAACAACAGTCAAAGACCAGGTGATCAGGCTGAGGAAGGAAAGAGGGGAGGCCACAGGAAATGACCGCGAAGTGTGTGAGGAGCTCAACATAAGATTCAAAGAAGTGTTCACAGAGGAGATAGAAGGGCCTCCAGAAAGGCAGAGAGGTAGGGAACACCATCAGGTGCTGGACACAATACACACAACTGAGGAGGAAGTGAAGAGGCTATTAAGCGAGCTAGATACCTCAAAGGCGATGGGGCCAGATAACATGTCTCTATGGGTCCTGAGAGAGGGAGCAGAGGAGCTATGTGTACCTCTAACAACAATCTTCAACACATCTATCGAAACAGGGCAGAATCCTCCAAGAGAAACCACGCTTGAAGGAAACGGAAGAATACAAGAGGGTGTTCCTAGACCGGGACAGAACAAAAACAGAACAACAGCAGCTGAGGGAGAGGGCACAAAGGCAAAAGGAGCTAGGAGGAGAGACAAAGACAGAATCAGTAGAGGGCAACCAGAGCAGGGCAGAGCAACAAGAGCAAGCACACACAGAACCATCCCCAATACCCAACATCCAAGCACACTATCCCAACACAAACTACAACCCACACTCACAACCCCCACCTAACACTCCACTATAGAATCCCACAGTACACTGTTAGGTCCCCCACCCTCACAGACCCCCAAAACACAGTAGTAGAGAGGAAACTGAAGGTATGGTACACTAATGCTGATGGAATAACAAATAAGTGGGAGGAGTGGCACAAAAGAGTCAAAGAGGCATCACAGGACATAATAGCTCTCACAGAAACCAAGCTCACAGGTATGATAACAGATGCCATCTTTCCAATGGAATACCAGATCCTAAGGAAAGACAGAGGGGGTGGAGGAGTGGCACTGCTGATAAAAAACCCATGGGATTTTGATGAGCTGGAGAGAGGAGACAGAGGAGAAGCTGGGGATTACATAGTAGGAATGCTACAGTCTGGAGGTCCCAAGGTGGTAATTGCAGTGATGTATAACCCACCACAGAACAGCAGGAGGCCAAGGCAAGATTATGATGAGAGTAATAGAGCGATGATTGACACACTGCCGAAGTGGCCAGAAGGGCTCGTGTGAGCAGGGCGAAGCTACTGATCATGGGTGACTTCAACAATAAGGAAATCGATTGGGAGAACTTAGAGCCACATGGGGGCCAAGAAACGTGGAGGGCCAAGATGCTGGAGGTGGTACTGGAAAATCTCATGTACCAACACGTAAGGGACACTACCAGAGAGAGGGGAGAGGACGAACCAGCGAGACTGGATCTAGTATTCACCCTGAGTAGCGCAGATATTGAGGACATCCCACATGAAAGCCCCCTTGGGGCCAGTGATCATATGGTTCTAAGCTTCGAATACATAGTAGAGTTACAAGTGGAGGGGGAAGCAGGAAAGGCTGCACGAATGAAGCCAAACTACAAGAAAGGTGACTACTTGGGCATGAGGAACTTCCTGCATGGAGTTCAGTGGGACAGAGAGCTGGCAGGGAAGTCAGTAAACGAGATGATGGAATATATGACAACAATTTGCAAGGAAGCTGAGGAGAGGTTTATACCCAAGGGTAACAGGAGAAGCAAAAAAGCCAGGATGAGCCCATGGTTCACCCAAAGGTGCAGGGAAGCCAAAACCAAGTGTGCCAGGGAATGGAAGTAGTATAGAAGGCAAAGGAACCAGGAGAATAAGGAGAGCAGTCGTAGAGCCAGAAATGAATATGCACAGGTAAGAAGGGAGGCCCAAAGACAATACAAGAATGACATAGCAGCGAAAGCCAAATCTGACCCAAAGCTGCTGTACAACCACATCAGGAGGAGAACAACAGTCAAGGATCAGGTGATCAGGCTGAGGAAGGAAGGAGGGGAGGTCACAAGAAATGACCACGAAGTGTGTGAGGAGCTCAACATGAGATTCAAAGAGGTGTTCACAGAGGAGATAGAAGGGCCTCCAGAAAGGCGGAGAGGTAGGGTACACCATCAGGTGCTGGATACAATACACACAACTGAGGAGGAAGTGAAGAGGCTACTAAGCGAGCTAGATACCTCAAAGGCGATGGGGCCGGATAATATCTCTCCATGGGTCCTGAGAGAGGGAGCAGAGGAGCTATGTGTACCCCTAACAACAATCTTCAACACATCTATCGAAACAGGGCAACTACCTGAGGTATGAAAGACAGCAAATGTAGTTCCAATTTTTAAAAAAGGAGACAGGAACGTAGCACTAAACTACAGACCAGTGTCACTGACATATATAGTATGCAAGGTCATGGAAAAGATAATCAGGAGAAGAGTGGTGGAGCACCTAGAATGGAATGAGCTTATCAACGATGGCCAACACGGTTTCAGTGACGGGAAATCCTGTGTCACAAACCTGCTGGAGTTCTACGACAGGGTGACAGCAGTAAGACAAGAGAGAGAGGGGTGGGTAGATTACATATTCTTGGACTGTAAGAAGGCGTTTGACACAGTTCCACACAAGATATTAGTGCAGAAGCTGGATAACCAGGCAGGGGTAACAGGGAAGGCACTACAATGGATCAGGGAATACCTGTCAGGAAGACAGCAGCGAGTCATGGTACGTGGCGAGGTGTCAGAGTGGGCGCCGGTGACGAGTGCTGTTCCACTGGGGTCAGTCCTAGGACTGGTGCTGTTTCTGGTATTTGTGAACATGACAGAAGGAATAGACTCCGAAGTGTCCCTGTTTGCAGATGATGTGAAGTTGATGAGAAGAATTCAATCGGACGAGGACCAGGCAGAACTACAAAGGGATCTGGACAGGCTGCAAGCCTGGTCCAGCAATTGGCTCCTGGAGTTCAACCCCACCAAGTGCAAAGAAGGGCAAAGAAGACCGCAGACGGAGTACACTCTAGGGGACCAGAGACTTCAAACCTCAATCAGGAAAAAGATCTTGGGGTGAGTATAACACCAGGCACATCTCCTGAGCCGCACATCAACCAAATAACTGCTGCAGCATATGGGCGCCTAGCAAACCTAAAAACAGCTTTCAAACATTTTAATAAGGAATTGTTCAGGACCCTGTACACTGTGTACGTTAGGCCCATATTGGAGTATGCAGCACCAGTTTGGAACCCACACCTAGCCAAGCACGTAAAGAAACTAGAGAAAGATCAAAGGTTTGCAACAAAACTAATCCCGGATTTAAGGGGTATGTCGTACGAGGAGAGGTTAAGGAAATCGACCTGACGACACTGCAGGACAGGAGAAATAGGGCAGACATGATAACGACATATAAAATACTGAGAGGAATTGACAAGGTGGACAGAGACAATGTTCCAGAGATGGGACACAGCAACAAGGGGTCACAGTTGGAAGTTGAAGACTCAGATGAATCACAGGGATGTTAGGAAGTATTTCTTCAGTCACAGAGTGGTCGGGAAGTGGAATAGTTTGGAAAGCGATGTAGTGGAGGCAATATCCATTCATTGCTTCAAGAAGAGGTATGATAAAGCTCATGGCGCAAGGAGTGACCCAGTGGCGGCCAGTGAAGAAGCGGGGCCAGGGGCTATGAATCGACCCCTGCAACCACAACTAGGTGAGTACACACACATATACAAACGCACACACACGCACACACATATACAAATGCACACACACGCACACACATACACTAACACACACACACACACACACATTCACACACATTACGCCCCCGGTGGCCCAGTGGTAAAGCTCTTGCTTCACGCACGGAGGGGCCGGGTTCAATTCCCGGTGGGGCAGAAACATTTCGAAGTGTTTCCTTACACACACATACATACAACAGGCCTAGTGTCTAATTGACATGTGCCTAGGACAAAATGGTAACTAACTAACACGCGCGGCGCGCGCGGGGCCAGGAGCTGTGAATCGACCCCTGCAACCACAACTAGGTGAGTACAAGAAGTATACACACACCATACACCATCAATGTACCAAGACGAAGAATCTTTAAAGATTATACTTTGTCGTCTTCTATAATATCATTACTTCTTGTAATTTTGTGTTTTATAAAGCTTTATATTAGTTTTCCTTCTTTGATGTGAATAATGAGAAGACTGGCAGAAGTGACCATCCCAGGAAGACAGGCACATCCCACCTCATTAACACCAGCTGTCTGAATAATGTGCATCTTATGGCAGATGGTGACAGCGGAAAAGTTAGGCTGGTGAGCGCTAGATACTCACGATGACAAAGGTGCTGAGTATAACACTCTCTGAAGTTCCATAAAGTGCAATGTTTGTCAGGAAACAGGACAAGTGTTTCGTGACGCGGGTCTTAGTCATATAATGACCCACAGCTGGAGCTTCTAGTCATCTGACCGAGGCCTTCAGCTGGTTTACTGGTCCACCTCCTTAAAAATCATGGTTATGATTATAACCATTAAACACACTGTCTTTACCTGAACACAACTGCAGACTGAACGATGACCTGGCTGTAGCGGCCACTCTGAAGCAACACCAAGCTAAGTGGAATTAATTGTGCTGTATCAAGTTCAACATCATTGAAGTGAAGAGGGCAAAGAAGAAGTCAACAGAGCAGAGTGGTAGATCAACAACACGTAAAAACAAAGGTGCGCTGAGTGAAGTGTGTTATCTTCTTGATAGATTATCTTCAACATAACTCCACAATGTTATCACCATCCACTAGGATAACCCTACTTGAAGGTTCACTTTAGACTTGCAAGATGACAGGTTCATGGATAAATGAAGATAAGGAATCCTAATTGCTTTAAAAGCAAAATACCTTTTAAGTTGCTTAACTGGACTCAGTTAAAGAACGGAGCAGTGCCAAGGTTAGTCATTTGTAGAGTTTGTTACTTATAGAATTTGGTACAGCTGAAGACACAGCGCCAGTCTTCAAGATAAAGGATTTAAACACGTTGTATACTGCTTGTATAGCGGTGCTAGAGGGTGAGCACAACTCTTGAATACATTAAATCAGTACGCAGATATGAATGCTCATAAAGCGAGCAGAGAAGTGTTGCTGGTATTTAAGAAGCACATAGTGATTTCATTAAAGGAAATATATGAAAGTGACTCATGAAGACTCAGTGTGTCTGACCAAAGTGACTCATGAAGACTCAGTGTGTCTGACCAAAGTGACTCATGAAGGCTCAGTGTGTCTGACAAAAGTGACTCATGAAGACTCAGTATGTCTGACCAAAGTGACTCATGAAGACTCAGTGTGTCTGACCAAAGTGACTCATGAAGACTCAGTGTGTCTGACAAAAGTGACTCATGAAGACTCAGTATGTCTGACAAAAGTGACTCATGAAGACTCAGTGTGTCTGACCAAAA
>WNWK01036325.1:0-19228 GCA_009830355.1 Cherax destructor | reverse complement strand
CCTGCACAACCACAACCACCTGTCAATATCCAGTACGCACCAGCAGACCGCATCTGGGATTGGCAGCAAGGTGACAATTTTGTTCCCAATCCCCATGACTTTGATAAAGCACAAAGTGGAATACGGCCATCGTGTACACTTGGGAACAATGCTACTGAACTGGAATGCTTTCAGTTATTCTTCGATGAACCCCTGATGGACATTATTGTCAGGGAAAGCAACACATACTATGAGTACACCATGGCAAACACACTTCTTTCACCAAATTCACGGCTACACAAGTGGAAGGACACAACTGTGGCAGAGATGTACTTGTTCTTTGCCACAATAATGCTTATGCCACATGTTTATAAGCACACTGTCACCACATACTGGTCGACAGAACGCTTGATTTCAACCCCAGGTTTTAGTGATATTATACCAGTGAATCGTTTTTTGATACTGTTGCGTATGCTTCACTTTTCTGATAAAACCAGGCCTGACAGAAACGACAGGTTATATAAGATCAGGAATGTGTTCATGTACCTGAAACAAAAGTGTTGTATGTATTTTTATCCCTTCAGGAAGCTTGTTATTGATGAGTCTTTGATTTTGTTCAAAGGCAGACTGTCGTTCAAGCAGTATATACCAAGCAAGAGGAAACGCTTTGGTATAAAGTTATTTGTACTGTGTGATTGCAAAAGTGGTCTGGTTCTGGATCTAATTGTGTACACTGGTAGTAATACATTGAGAGATACCATGAAGTTATTGGGTATCTCTGGTGATGTGGTTAGAACAATGATGGAACCATATCTTGGTAAGGGGCATATATTATATACTGATAACTGGTACACAAGCCCTTTACTCAGTGATTTCTTGCGAGTGAACATGACAGACGTGTGTGGCGCAGTGCGTGCAAATCGTAAACATATGCCTAGGTTTGACGCTGGCACTCGTAGAGGTGAAGTGCAGGTGTTTGCTGCCAATGATATCATGGCATTTCGGTGGCAAGACAAACGTGATGTCACAGTGTTGACATCAGTTCACAGACATGAAATGGTAGACAGTGGAAGACAGAATAGAGAGACCAATGAACCCATTCTAAAACCTGCAGCTGTGATGGACTACAACTTCAATATGCGCTTAGTGGACAAATGTGACATGCAGATTGGGTTTGCTGATTTTTTATTTTTTTTTATTAACACATCGGCCGATTCCCACCAAGGCAGGGTGGCCCGAAAAAGAAAAACTTTCATCATCATTCACTCCATCACTGTTTTGCCAGAGGGGTGCTTTACACTACAGTTATAAAACTGCAACATTAACACCCCTCCTTCAGAGTGCCGGCACTGTACTTCCCATCTCCAGAACTCAAGTCCGGCCTGCCGGTTTCCCTGAATCCCTTCATAAATGTTACTTTGCTCACACTCCAACAGCACGTCAAGTATTAAAAACCATATGCCTCCATTCACTCCTATCAAATACGCTCACACATGCTTGCTGGAAGTCCAAGCCCTCGCACACAAAACTTCCTTTACCCCTCCCTCCAACCTTTCCTAGGCCGACCCCTACCCCGCCTTCCCTCCACTACAGATTTATACACTCTCGAAGTCACTCTGTCTCGTTCCATTCTCTCTACATGTCCAAACCACCTCAACAACCCCTCCTCAGCTCTCTGGACAATCGTTTTGGTAATCCCGCACCTCCTCCTAATTTCCAAACTCCGAATTCTCTGCATTATATTCACACCACACATTGACCTCCGACATGACATCTCCACTGCCTCCAGCCTTCTCCTCGTTGCAACATTCATCACCCATGCTTCACACCCATATAAGAGCGTTGGTATAACTATACTCTCATACATTCCCTCTTTACTTCCATGGACAAGGTTCTTTGTCTCCACAGACTCAGTGCTCCACTCACCCTTTTCCCCTCATCAATTCTATGATTCACCTCATCCTTCATAGATCCATCCGCCGACATGTCCACTCCCAAATATCTGAATACATTCACCTCCTCCATACTCTCTCCCTCCAATCTGATACCCAATCTTTCGTCACCTATTTTTTTTGTTATCCTCATCACCTTACTCTTTCCTATATTCACTTTCAATTTTCTTCTTTTACACACCCTACCAAATTCATCCACCAACCTCTGCAGCTTCTCTTCAGAATCTCCCAAAAGCACAGTGTCATCAGCAAAAAGCAACTGTGACAACTCCCACTTTGTATTTGCTTCTTTATCTTTTAGCCCAACACCTCTTGCCAAGACCCTCGCATTCACTTCTCTTACAACCCCATCTATAAATATATTGAACAACCACGGTGACATCACACATCCTTGTCTAAGGCCCACTTTTACTGGGAAATAGTCCCTTCCCTCCTACACACTCTAACCTGAGCCTCACTATCCTCATAAAAACTCTTCACTGCTTTCAGTAACCTTCCTCCTATTCCATACACCTGCAACATCTGCCACATTGCCCCCTATCTACCCTATCATACGCCTTTTCCAAATCCATAAATGCCACAAAAACATCTTTACCCTTATCCAAATACTGTTCACCTATATGTTTCACTGTAAACACTTGGTCTCACACCCCCTACCTTTCCTAAACCCCCCTTGTTCATCTGCTATCCTGCTTTCTGTTTTACTCTTAATTCTTTCAATAATAACTCTACCATACACTTTACCAGGTACACTCAACAGACTTATTCCCCTATAATTTTTGCACTCTCTTTTGTCCCCTTTGCCTATATACAAAGGAACAATACACGCTCTCTGCCAATCCCTAGGTACCTTACCCTCTTCCATACATTTATTAAATAATAGCACCAACCACTCCAAAATTATATCCCCACCTGCTTTTAACATTTCTATCTTTATCCCATCAATCCCAGCTGCCTTACCCCCTTTCATTCTACCCACTGCCTCACGAACTTCCCCTACACCCACAACTGGCTCTTCCACACTCCTACAAGATGTTATTCCTCCTTGCCCTACACACGAAATCACAGCTTCCCTGTCACCAATCATAGCAACACTATTCAATAAATCCATTGAAGCCTCTACCTTTCCATCAATTCTCAAAATAGCTAGGGTCACCCCGATCCACAAAGGAGGTGATCAAACAGACCTGAATAATTATAGACCAATTTCTAATTTACCATTGCTTTCTAAAATCTTCGAAAAATTAATTCATAGACAAATCTATTCCTACCTCGTCTCACACAATGTACTCAACCCCTGTCAATTTGGATTCAGGACAAACAAGAGCACAAACGATGCTATTACACACATGTTGGAGTTAATATATACAGCACTTGAGAAAAAGTAGTCCCACTGGGAATCTTCATTGATCTCCGCAAAGCTTTTGATACAGTCGACCATGATTTACTGCTCACAAAATTAGCACACTATGGTATAAGGGGGCACCCACTCAACTACCTAAAATCATACCTCACCAACAGAAGCCAATACGTGTACACAAATGGAGAGAACTCTTCCACACAACCAATTACAATCGGAGTCCCTCAAGGAAGTGTCCTGGGGCCACTCCTATTCCTCATTTACATAAATGACCTACCGAATGCATCACAACTACTCAAACCCATTTTATTTGCAGATGACACAACATATGTCTTCTCTCACCCAAATCCAGTTATACTGGCCAACACTGTTAATGCCGAATTACAGAAAATATCAACATGGATGACGACTAACAAGCTACTTCAAGCTACAAGACCTACTTCATACAGTTTGGAAGCAAAGTCACAAATGTTCCACTTAACATAACACTTAATGGTACACCCATCACAAGACTCACAGAGGGAAAATTCCTAGGAATCCACCTTGACAGTAGCCTTAAATTCCAAACACATATACAACAAATTTCCAAGAAAATCTCGAAGACAGTAGGCATATTATCAAAGATACGCTATTATGTACCTCAATCAGCTCTCCTTGCACTCTATCATTCACTTATCTACCCGTATCTCACCTATGGAATCTGTGCATGGGGATCAACAACGTTAAATCACCTTAGACCACTCATAACACAACAAAAGGCCGCAGTCAGAATGATAACAAATTCCCACTCTAGACAGCATACTCCACCAATATTCAAAAGTCTCAAACTACTCACCGTAAAGAACATTCATACTTACTCTTGTGCCTACTACATATATAAAACTTTACACTCTAATATAAACCCTCTGCTCAAAACTCTCCTCACCAACTTTAATAGGACCCATGACCACAACACACGACACAGATCACTTTTGATATACCCGTGTTCATATCAACCTATGTAAAAATTCTATGCACATAAAGGGCCCCAGAATCTGGAATTCATTACCAGTAAATATTAAGATAATCTTGTCTGAAAATCAATTTAAGACTCAACTCAAAAACCACCTACTCACCCAAACCTAAATGATCATGCTATAAACTACTTTGAAAAATGCTCATTGTTACTTTCCTATACGATAATCTCAATTTTTAATAATATGTTACTATTATGTTACCCCTACTCATATTATAAGTTAATGTCAAAATGCTCAATGTTATTTTCCTTAAGATAATCTCAATTCCATATTATCATTCAAGAATCTTAACACCTGTAACAATCTAAGATCTAATATCATTATATAATAATTTAAACAGTAAAATTTCATCATATTGTAATTTTGAAAATAATTTTTAACTAGAATAAACTCAATAAATTTCTCTAATATTAAGTACCTAGTTTTTAAGGACTAGAATAAGCTGCCCCTAATGCCATGGCATGTCAGTGGCTCTCCTTGCACTCAATTTACATTGTAACTTCCAATACCCATGTAACCTGCAATGAAATAAAATTTGTTTGTTTGTTTGTTTGTTTGTTCATCAACATTTAACAACTCCTCAAAATATTCTCTCCATCTTCCCGATACCTCTAACTCTCCATTTAATAACTCTCCTCTCCTATTTTTAACTGTCAAATCCATTTGTTCTCTAGGCTTCCTCAACTTATTAATCTCATTCCAAAACTTTTTCTTATTTTCAACAAAATTTGCTGATAACATCTCACCCACTCTCTCATCTGCTCTCTTTTACATTGCTTCACCACTCTTTTAACCTCTTTTTCTCTCCATATACTCTTCCCTCCTTGCATCACTTCTACTTTGTAAAAACCTCTCATATGCTAATTTTTTCTCCCTTACTACTCTCTTTACATCATCATTCCACCAATCGCTCCTCTTCCCTCCCGCACCCACTCGCCTGTAACCACAAACTTCTGCTGAACACTCTAACACTACATTTTTAAATCTACCCCATACATTTTCGACCCCATTGCCTACACTCTCACTAGCCCATCAATCCTCCAATAGTTGTTTATATCTTACCCTAACTGCCTCCTCTTTTAGTTTATAAACCTTCACCTCTTTTTTACTTACTGATTCTATTTTCCTTGTATCCCATCTACCTTTTACTCCCACTGTAGCTATAACTAAAAAGTGATCTGATATATCTGTAGCCCTCTATAAACATGTACATCCTGAAGTCTACTCAACAGTCTTTTATCTACCAATACATAGTCCAACAAACTACTGTCATTACGCCCTACATCATATCTTGTATACTTATTTATCCTCTTTTCTTAAAATATGTATTACCTATAACTAAACCCCTTTCTATACAAAGTTCAATCAAAGGGCTCCCATTATCATTTACACCTGGCACCCCAAACTTACCTACTACACCCTCTCTGCATGTTTCTCCCACTTTAGCATTTAGGTCCCCTACCACAATTACTCTCTCATTTGGTTCAAAAGTTCCTATACATTCGCTTAACATCTCCCAAAATCTCTCTCTCTCCTCTACACTCCTCTCTTCTCCAGGTGCATACACGCTTATTATGACCCACTTTTCGCATCCGACCCTTATTTTAATCCACATAATCCTTGAATTTACACATTTATATTCCCTCTTTTCCTTCCATAACTGATCCTTCAACATTATTGCTACCCCTTCCTTAGCTCTAACTCTCTCAGATACTCCTGACTTAATCCCATTTATTTCTCCCCACTGAAACTCGCCTACCCCCTTCAGCTTTGTTTCGCTTAGGGCCAGGACATCCAACTTCTTTTCATTCATAACATCGGCAATCATCTCTTTCTTATCATCCGCACTACATCCACGCACATTCAGACAACCCAGTTTTATAAAGTTTTTCTTCTTCTCGTTTTTAGTAGATTTGTACAGGAGAAGGGGTTACTAGCCCATTGCTCCCGGCATCTTAGTCGCCTCATACGACACGCATGGCTTACGGAGGAAAGATTCTTTCCACTTCCCCATAGACAATAGAGAAAATAAAAAGAACAAGAGCTATTAAGAAAAAGAAGAAAAACCTAGATGTGTGTATGTATATATATGCATGTGTATGCCAGTGTAGTGTGACCTAAAGTGTAAGTAGAAGTAGCTAGATATACCTGTTATCCAGCGTGTTTATGAGACAGAAAAAAGACACCAGCAATCCTACCATCATGTAAAACAGTTTCAGGTTTCTGTTTCACAGTCACCTGGCAGGACGGTAGTACCTCCCTGGGTGGTTGCTGTCTACCAACCTACTACCTGATTGTGTACGCAAAAGTTATAAGTGGTACATAAAACTCTTTTTCCATCTTCTTGACATTTCCATGCTGAATGCTTATAACATGTACAAGTTGAAGACCAACAACAAACCCAAATATGGTGAATTTTGTTTGTCAGTCATCAGACAAATAATATTCAAGTACCAAGGAGCAACACCTGCAATAGACCAGCGCCCACGAAATTATCAACACATGCCCTCTCGTATGAGGCCTGGTGATCACTACCCCATACAAGTGCCTGCTACTACTCTCAAGAAAAATGCTCAGAAGAGGTGTTTTGTCTGTAAACATTCCACAAAACGCCCACAATTACGCAGAGACACTCGTTTTATGTGTGAGGAGTGTAAAGTACCACTGTGCTTATACCCATGTTTCAAAGAGTTCCACAAGCTGCAGGAGTTCTAGGAAAGTGTTCAGTGAGTGTACATATGTATATATATTATAGAACAATAGTAATGAACATTTTTTGTCGTTGTTTGTTTGTGTAAACAAGTTTTGTAAACAATATAAACATACCATTGTTTGTGAATTTATTGTGGTGCAAACAACGAGTGTATATATATACATTGCACCTTACTGTGGTCTCACAGGCCCAATAAGTTACATAAAAAAAGAAAAAAGTGAAAAAAAAACAAGAAATCTACGAATGGAAGTTTACCGAGTCAGCGGAATTCGCCGATGTTGCCATACGCAGCTCAAATTGTGCCAACTTTACGCCTCCATATCTCGGTAAGTACTGATGGCAAAAATTTTTTTTTTAGGCTTAAAACAATCAGCAAAATAATCCT
This sequence comes from Cherax destructor, assembly GCA_009830355.1. Lineage (NCBI taxonomy): Eukaryota > Metazoa > Arthropoda > Malacostraca > Decapoda > Parastacidae > Cherax > Cherax destructor. The sequence goes on along the minus strand of WNWK01036325.1, from coordinate 11,823 downwards.
AACATTTTGGTAAGAAAAAATAATTTTTTTTTTTTTCGAATATTTCCCGACATAGAATGACAGTTTCAGAAAGGGGTCTCCGACAGTCAAAGGGTTAAGCAGTGTTTAAATTACATATTTTAGCATTAAGCAGTGTTTAAATTATTTTATACAACCCTATCAATTCTAGTAGTAGGTTGGTAGACAGCAACCGCCCAGATAGGTACTACTGTCCTGCCAAGTGAGTGTAAAACGAAAGCCTGTAATTGTTTTACATGATGGTAGGAAGGCTGGTGTCTTTTTTCTGTCTCATGAACATGCAAGATTTCAGGTACATCTTGCTACTTCTACTTACACTTAGGTCACACTACACATTCATGTACAAGCATATATATACACACCCCTCTATTTTCTTACTAGTTCTTGTTCTTATTTTCTCTTATCTACATGGGGAAGTGGAACAGAATTCTTCCTCCGTAAGCCATGCGTGTCTTAAGAGGCGACTAAAATGTTGGGAGCAAGGGGCTAGTAACTCCTTCTCCTGTATATATTACTAAATGTAAAAGGAGAAACTTTCGTTTTTCCTTTTGGGCCACCCTGCCTCGGTGGGAAATGGCCGACGTGTTGAAAGAAGAAGAACCTCATCAATGTATAATATGCCAATAACAATAGGATTTTTTTTCATGGGAACGGATTAATCGTTTTCCCTATACAGTGGTACCCCGACTTACGATATTTTTTCATTCCAGAATGCTGTTCAAGTGCCATTACCAAACGAATTTATCTCCATAAGAAATGATGTAAAATAGACTAGTCCTTTTAGACCCCCAAAATTACACTTACAAAAGCATTTAAAAAAATCAACTTACATAAAAGGGTGTGTTTGGGGACCATCGTAAGTCGGGGTACCACTGTATTTCTTATGGGAAAATTTGTTTGGTACAAGTCCAAGATCCTGGAACGGATTACGGATGTATACCGAGGTACTTCTATTTACACTTAAGTCACACTACACATGCATGTACAAGCATAAATATATATATGTATATACAGCTAGCCCTCCAATTTCGCAAGTTCCACTTTTGCGAGCTTTGAGCATTCGCGAATGCCCAGCCACCCAATCATATACAGTGGACCCCCGAGTATTGTAAGGCTCATATATCGTAAAAATCGTGTTTCGTAAGCTTTTTTCGATTTCGTGTATCGTAAACGGACTTGTGTTTCGTAACGTATTAGACCTGTCCGCCTGCTCCGCGCCTGCGCAGGACGCCCGCCAGTGAACCGTTGTTTACCATTGAGAGAACATTACCTAGCGCGCTCTTTCAAACATTCACAATACATTTGGTGTCTTTTTTGGTGGTTTAGTAATTGTCACTGTGAAATAAGTCACCATGGGTCCAAAGAAGCTTCCTAGTGGCACCCCAGTGGTAGCATTCATGCAGGGAGTGTAGCATTCATGCAGGGAGTGTAGCATTCAAGCAGGGAGTGTAGCAGGCATGCAGGGAGTGTAGCATTCATGCAGGGAGCGTAGCATTCATGCAGGGAGTGTAGCATTCATGCAGGGAGTGTAGTATTCATGCAGGGAGTGTAGCATTCATGCAGGGAGTGTAGCAGGCATGCAGGGAGCATAGCATTCATGCAGGGAGCGTAGCATTCATGCAGGGAGTGTCATGCAGAGTGGCATCATGCAGGGAGTGCAGCATTCATGCAGGGAGTGTAGCAGGCATGCAGGGAGTGTAACATTCATGCAAGGAGCGTAGCATTGATGCAGGGAGTGTAGCATTGATGCAGGGAGTGTAGTATTCATGCAGGGAGTGTAGCATTCATGCAGGGAGTGTAGCAAGCATGCAGGGAGTGTAGAATTCATGCAGGGAGTGCAGCATTCATACAGGGAGTGTAGCATTCATGCAGGGAGCATAGCATTCATACAGGGAGTGCAGCAGTCATGCAGGGAGTGTAGCATTCATACAGGGAGTGCAGCAGTCATGCAGGGAGCGTAGCATTCATGCAGGGAGTGTAGCATTCATGCAGGGAGTGTAGTATTCATGCAGGGAGTGTAGCATTCATGCAGGGAGTGTAGCAGGCATGCAGGGAGCATAGCATTCATGCAGGGAGCTTAGTATTCATGCAGGGAGTGCAGCATTCATGCAGGGAGTGCAGCATTCATGCAGGGAGTGTAGCAGGCATGCAGGGAGTGTAACATTCATGCAAGGAGCGTAGCATTGATGCAGGGAGTGTAGCATTGATGCAGGGAGTGTAGTATTCATGCAGGGAGTGTAGCATTCATGCAGGGAGTGTAGCAGGCATGCAGGGAGTGTAGAATTCATGCAGGGAGTGCAGCATTCATACAGGGAGCGTAGCATTCATGCAAGGAGTGTAGCAGGGAGTGTAGTATTCATGCAGTGAGCGTAGCATTCATGCAGGGAGCGTAGCATTCATGCAGGGAGTGCAGCATTCATGCAGGGAGTGTAGCATTCATGCAGGGAGTGTAGCATTCATGCAGGGAGTGTAGCAATCATGCAGGGAGCATAGCATTCATGCAGGGAGCATAGCATTCATACAGGGAGTGCAGCAGTCATGCAGGGAGTGTAGCATTCATGCAGGGAGTGTAGCATTCATTCAGGGAGTGTAGCATTCATGCAGGGAGTGTAGCATTCATGCAGGGAGTGTAGCATTCATGCAGGGAGTGTAGCATTCATGCAGGGAGTGTAGCATTCATGCAGGGAGTGTAGCAGGCATGTAGGGAGTGTAGCAGGCATGTAGGGAGTGTAGCAGGAAGGCAGGGAGTGGGGATTCCCCTTCATAGAGGCTGAAGAATTCCTCCTCCAACAAGTGTTTAATTGTGATGAAACAGGCCTGTTTTGGAAGAAAATGCCCAACAGGACCTTCATTACTCATTACCTCATCTTCCAGATGCCTGCATCTCTCTTCAATAAAGGTAAGTAAATGTTATTTATTAATCTGTTTTTTATTATTTAGTATGTGAATATTTTTTTGTGGAACGGATTAATTGTATTTACATTATTTCTTATGGGAAATAAGGGTTCGAATTTCGTAATCTTCGTGTTAAGTAATAGCTCCTGGAATGGATTAATTACGATACTCGGGGGTCCACTGTATGTACAATATTTTACGATGTTTTCATGTGTTTTATGATTGTTCGTGGTTTAAAAGGTTAAGGAAGCAGTATTGTTAGGCTAAGTAAAGGCTATTAATTACATTTCCCTACAATATATTTGCGTATCAAAACCTTTGCGAATGCTACAGTACAGTATTATTATATTTCCCTACATGATATCTGCGAACCAAACTTTCGCGAATTTTGAAGATTCGCATGGTTCTTGATCCCCTAACCCTAGCAAATGTGGAGGGCCTCCTGTACACATCTGGATTTTCTTCTATTTTCTTACTAGTTCTTGTTCTTGTTTATTTCTTCATATCTCTATGGGGAAGTGGAACAGAATTCTTCCTCCGTAAGCCATGCGTGTCATAGGAGGAGAATAAAATACCAGGACCAAGGGCCCCAATGGAAATAAGTCACTCTGTCTGACTTTTTTGGGTTATCCTAGGTTCTCTACACATATGCTGCTATGTATGATAATGTATGTAAATGTATTTGTGTATACCTGAATAAACTTACTTACTTACTAGTAACACCTTCTCCCATATACATTACTAAAGTTAAAATGAGGAGATTTTGTTTTTCTTTTTGGGCCACCCTGCCTCGGTGGGATACGGCCAGTTTGTTGAAAGAAGAAAAAGACTTGTTTGTTTTAAAATTACTAAATTTTGATGATACTAATAGTGGAATTCAGCCTAACTGTTTAATATCTGGATGATTCTACTGAACCAGATTATTTTCAATAATATTTCAATGAAACATCTATGAAGATTATTGTGACTCAGGCAAAACAATTACCAGTATACATTGACTAATGCAATTATCTTGGTCAAATCTCACCTTTGACAGTGGAAAGACAATACCATAGTGAAATAATGCACTAAAGATAATTTAGTGCATGAAATCAAGGAAACAATTATGTACCTGCAACAGAAATTTGGGGAGTTCTTTCAACCTTTTAAGAACATTGTTATAAATGAGTCTGATTTTATTCAAAATCAGGCTGTCCTTCAAGCAATATAGTCCAAGCAAAACACATTGCTTTGGTATCAGATTGTGGTGTGTGATTGTGAAACAAGTCTAATATTAGATGCTACTGTATACACAGGCACAAAAACTTTAGAAAATACAAGTGATATTTTGGGAATCTCTAGTGTTATTGTCAGGAAAATGGTTGGAACATTTCTTGGTGAGGGCTAAACTATATTCATAGTTAACTGCTACATTTAACTTTTTGATTACCTGTATGTAGCTCAACAATACAGAAATGAGTGGGACAATAAGATCAAACATAAAACACATGCCAAGCATTTAAGAAACGCTTGGCAAGTATTTCATACCAATGACGTGATGGCATTTCAGTGGCTTGATAAATGATGTGTAATATTTCCAACTCTACACAGACATGAAATGAAAGACACTGGAAAAGTGAAGAAAAACACAAATGAACCTATTCAGAAACCACTTAGTCATCAATTACACCAACAATATGCATTTGATTGATAAATCAGAGATATAAATAACTTACCACCTTTTATGTTCAAAAAAGCTTCTCAAGTACTATCACCAATTATTGCAACACTCTTTAACAAATCCATCGAATCCTCCACCTTCCCATCAATTCTTAAAATAGCGAGGGTCACCCCGATCCACAAAGAAGGAGATCAAGCAGACTTGAATAACTATAAACCAATATCTAACTTACCTCTGCTCTCTAAAATCTTTGAAAAATTAATTCATAGGCAGATCTATTCCCATCTCGTCTCACACAACATACTCAACCCCTGTCAGTTTGGATTCAGGACTAATAAAAGCACAAATGATGCTATTATACACATGCTAGAACTAATATACACTGCCCTTGAGAACAAAGAAGTCCCGATGGGAATCTTCATTGATTTACGTAAAGCTTTTGATACAATTGACCATGATTTGCTGCACATTAAATTAACACACTATGGTATAAGAGGGCACTCCCTCAGCTACCTAAAGTCATACCTTAGTAACAGAAGCCAATATGTGTACACAAATGGAGCTAACTCTTCCACACAACCAATTACAGTCGGTGTCCCGCAAGGAAGTGTCCTTGGCCCACTCCTCTTCCTCATTTACATCAATGAACTACTGAATGTGTCACAACTACTCAAACCCATATTATTTGCAGATGACACTACATACGTCTTCTCTCATCCAAATCCAGTCATACTAGCCAACACTGTTAACCCTTTGACTGTCGGAGGCCCCTCTCTGAAACTGTCATTCTATGTCGGGAAATATTCGAAAAAAATAATAATTTTTTTCTTATCAAAATGTTAAGATTATTTTTCTCATTGTTTAAATTCCAAATTTTTTTTTTTTGCGATCAGTACAGTGGTACCCCGACTTACGATATTTTTTCATTCCAGAATGCTGTTCAAGTGCCATTACCAAACGAATTTATCTCCATAAGAAATGATGTAAAATAGACTAGTCCGTTTAGACCCCCAAAATTACACTTACAAAAGCATTTAAAAAATAAACTTACATAAAAGGGTGTGTTTGGGGACCATCGTAAGTCGGGGTACCACTGTATTTACCGAGATATAGAGGCGTAAAGTTGGCAAAAAATGAGCAGCGTATGGCAACAGCGGCGAATGCCGCTCACCCGGTAAACTTTGGTTTACTTCCTTTCGTAGGTTTCTTGTTTTTTTCACTATTTTATTTTTTTTACATAACTTATGTGGCCTGTGAGACCAAAGTAAGGTGCAATGTATATATATATATACACTCATTGTATGCAACACAATAATCACACAAACATTAGTATCATTATATTGTTTACAAAACTTGTTTACACCAACCAACAATAATAAAAAAAAATTATTACTATTGTTCTATAATATATATACACATATATAATGACTAGACACTTTCCATCAACTGCAATTAGCACTGCAAAGCTCCAAGCTATGTGTGTTAGTTACCATTTTGTCCTAGGCACATGTCAATTAGACACTAGGCCTGTTGTATATATGTGTGTGTGTATGTGTATGTAAGGAAACACTTCGAAATGTTTCTGCCCCACCGGGAATTGAACCCGGCCCCTCCGTGCGTCAAGCACGGAGGTGTGTGTACTCACCTATTTGTACTCACCTATTTGTGGTTGCAGGAGTCGAGTCATAGCTCCTGGCCCCGCCTCTTCACTGATTGCTACTAGGTCCTCTCTCTCCCTGCTCCATGAGCTTTATCAAACCTAGTCTTAAAACTATGTATGGTTCCTGCCTCCACTATGTCGCTTTCCAAGCTATTCCACTTCCTGACAACTCTATGACTGAAGAAATACTTCCTAACATCCCTTTGACTCATAGGAGTCTTCAACTTCCAATTGTGACCCCTTGTTTCTGTGTCCCCTCTCTGGAACATCTTGTCTCTGTCCACCTTATCTATTCCTCGCAGTATTTTATATGTCGTTATCATGTCTCCCCTAACCCTCCTGTCCTCTAGTGTCGTCAGGCCGATTTCCCTTAACCTTTCTTCGTAGGACAATCCCCTTAGCTCTGGGACTAGTCTTGTTGCAAACCTTTGCACTTTCTCTAATTTCTTGACGTGCTTGACCAGGTGTGGGTTCCAAACTGGTGCTGCATACTCCAGTATGGGCCTGACGTATATGGTATACAGAGTCTTGAATGATTCCTTGGTGAGGTATTGGAACGCTATTCTTAGGTTTGCCAGCCGCCCGTATGCTGCAGCAGTTATCTGATTGATGTGTGCCTCAGGAGATGTGCTCGGTATTATACTCACCCCAAGATCTTTTCTTTGAGTGAGGTTTGCAGTCTTTGGCCACCTAGACTATACTCTGTCTGCGGTCTTCTTTGCCCTTCCCGATATTCATGACTTTACATTTGGCAGGGTTAAATTCAAGGAGCCAGTTACTGGACCAGGCTTGCAGCCTGTCCAGGTCTCTTTGTATTCCTGCCTGATCCTCGACTGATTTGATTCTTCTCATTAACTTCACATCATCTGCAAACAGGGACACTTCTGAGTCTATCCCTTCCGTTATGTCATTCACATATACCAAAAACAGTACAGGTCCTAGGACTGACCCTTGTGGAACTCCACTCGTCACAGGTGCCCACTCTGACATCTCGTCACGTACCATGACTCGTTGTTGCCTCCCTGTCAGATATTCTCTGATCCATTGCAGTGCTTTTCCTGTTACGTGTGCCTGATCCTCTAGCTTTTGCATTAATCTCTTGTGAGGAACTGTGTCGAACGCCTTCTTGCAGTCCAAAAATGCAGTCTATCCACCCTCTCTCTCGTGTCTTACTTCTGTTACCTTGTCATAAAACTGCAGTAGGTTTGTGACACAGGATTTTCCTTCCCTGAAACCATGCTGGTTGTCGTTTATAAGCTTGTGTCTTTCTAGGTGCTCCACCATTCTCCTCCTGATGATCTTCTCCATGACTTTGCATACTATACACGTCAGTGACACAGGTCTGTAGTTTAATGCCTCGTGTCTGTCTCCTTTCCTCCTTCCTCCTTCCTTCCTCCTCACATACCTCTTGGTCGTTTATTGTGAACTCCCCACCTTCCTTTCTCAGCCTGATTACCTGATTACCTGTGTGTGTGTGTGTGTGTGTGGGGACATCTAAATTTGCTGAGTCAGGGTAAGGCAGCTGTCAAAATGACATATTATACCATTACTCACCACCCCACACTGCCTGTCAACCTGTCAACACAAAAGGAGACCCATGTCTTCTTCTCCACAACCTCCTTCCTTTCCTTCATACCTACCTTCCTAGCTTCCTTTTTTCCTTCATTCCTTCCTTTCTTTCTGCCTTCCTTTCTTACATATTTCGTTCCTTCCTCTCATCTCTTCCTTCCTTCCTTTCTCTCTTTTTTTCTTACTTCCTTCCTTCTTCCTTTCCTCCTTCCTTACTTCTTTCCTTCCTTCCTCTCATCTCTTCATTCCTTCCATCCTTCCTCTCATCTCTTCTTTCCTTCCTTCCTTCCTCTCATCTCTTCTTTCCTTTACTCCTTCCTCACATCTCTTCCTTCCTTCCTTCCTTTCTTTCTTTCTTCCTTCCTTCCTTTCTTTCTTTCTTCCTTCCTTTCTTTCTTTCTTCCTTCCTTTCTTCTGGTATCCTGGGGATTGCTTTCGGTCACAAACTCCTCAAAACCATGAAATTTATCTTCAGAGACACTTCCATCTGTGTTAGAACTATCATTGAGGAAGAGAAATGTCCCAGATGTGCCAAGGAGTCAAACAATTCTTACCGCTAGGCATGCTGAACAAGGACTACTGAAATGGTGTTCCCACAATGCACCAGTGGCTGCCCAATTTTTTTTATACTGCGCACACTGACCACACAGACCCATTCTCTCACATGTGGGCCTACCAGCTTTCTCCTGCTTGATTTGAGGCCGCTAGAATTTAGGCGTATAAATACGTCCGAAACATTGGCTCGTAAGACGTATATATACAACCGAAACAGTCAAAGGGTTAATACTGAATTGCAGAAAATATCTACCTGGATGATGACTAATAAGCTAACTCTCAATACTGACAAAACCTATTTCATTCAGTTTGGAAACAGAGCTACAAATGTTACACTTAACATAACACTAAACAGTTCACCCATCACAAGATTCATAGAAGGAAAATTCCTAGGAATCCACCTTGAGAGTAGCCTCAAATTCCAGACACATTTTTTTTTTTCCCAACAAGTCAGCTGTCTCCCACCGAGGCAGGGTGACCCAAAAAGAAAGAAAATCCCCAAAAAGAAAACACTTTCATCATCATTCAACACTTTCACCACACTCATACATAATCACTGTCTTTCCAGAGGCGCTCAGATACGACAGCTGAGAATAGTCCCTCCCAGCTGTCACTATCCCAGACCCCTCCTTTAAAGTGCAGGACTCAAGTCCAACTAAATCAATTAACTGGTTTCCCTGAATCCCTTCACAAAATGTTACCCTGCTCACACTCCAACAGCTCGTCAGGTCCCAAAAACCATTCGTCTCCATTCACTCCTATCTAACCCGCTCACACATGCTTGTTGGAAGTCCAAGCCCCTCGCCCACAAAACCTCCTTTACCCCCTCCCTCCAACCTTTTCTAGGACAACCCCTACCCTGCCTTCCTTCCCCTACAGATTTATACGCTCTCCAAGTCATTCTACTTTGATCCATTCTCTCTAAATGACCAAACCACCTCAACAACCCCTCTTCAGCCCTCTGACAAATACTTTTAGTAACTCCACACCTTTTCCTAATTTCCACATTCCGAATTTTCTGCATAATATTTACACCACACATTGCCCTTAGACAGGACATCTCCACTGCCTCCAGCCTCCAGCCTCCACCTTGCTGCAGCATTTGCAAACCATGCTTCACACCCATATAAGAGTGTTGGTACCACTATACTTTCGTACATTCCCTTCTTTGCCTCCATGGATAACGTTTTTTGTCTCCACAGATAATGAAAATGCACTACTCACCTTTTTTCCTTCATCAATTCTATGGTTAACCTCATCCTTCATAAACCCATCCGCTGACACGTCAACTCCCAAATATCTGAAAACATTTACTGCTTCCATAATCCCTCTCTCCAATGTGATATCCAATTTTTCTTTATTTAAATCATTTGATACCCTCATCACCTTACTGTTATCTATGTTCACTTTCAACTTTCTACCTTTACACACCCTCCCAAACTCGTCCACTAACCTTTGCAACTTTTCTTTAGAATCTCCCATAAGCACAGTATCATCAGCAAAAAGTAACTGTGTCAACTCCCATTTTGCATTTAATTCCCCATAATTTAATCCCACCCCTCTCCCCAACACCCTAGCATTTACTTCTTTTACAACAACATCTATAAAAGATATTAAACAACCATGGTGACAGTACACATCCCTGTCTAAGACCTACTTTTACCAGGAGGTAATCTCCCTCTCTCCTACACACCCTAACCTGAGCCTCACTATCCTCATAAAAACTCTTTACAGCCTTCAGTAACTTACTACCTATTCCATACACTTGCAACATTTGCCACATTGCTCCCCTATCCCCACTAGCATATGCCTTTTCTAAATCCATAAATGCAATGAAAACTTCTCTACCATTATCTAAATACTGTTCACATATATGCTTCACTGTAAACACTTGATCTACACATCCCCTACCCACTCTAAAGCCTCCTTGCTCATCTGGAATCCTACTCTCTGTCTTACCTCTAATTCTTTCAATAATAACCCTGCCATACACTTTACCTGGTACGTATACTCAGTAAACTTATTCCCCTATAATTTTTACACTCTCTTTTATCCCAACACTATATCCCCCTTTCCTTGCTTTTAACATTTCTGTCATGATCCCATCAGTTCCAGCTGCTTTACCCCCTTTCATTCTACATAATGCCTCACGCACCTCCCCCACACTCACATCCTGCTCTTCTTCACTCCTAAACAATGTTGTACCTCCCTGGCCAGTGCATGAAATTACCGCCTCCCTTTTTCATCGACATTTAACCCTTTGACTGTCGGAGACCCCTTTCTGAAACTGTCATTCTATGTCAGGAAATATTCGGAAAAAAAAAATTATTTTTTCTTATCAAAATGTTAAGATTATTTTTCTGATTGTTTTTATCCTAAAAAAAAAATTGCGATCAATACTTACCAAGATATGGAGGCGTAAAGTTGGCAGAAAATGAGCCACGTATGGCAACAGCGGCGAATGCCGCTCACTCAGTAAACTTTTGTTTACTTCCAATCGTAGATTTCTTGTTATTTCACTATTTTCTCTTTTTATGTAACTTATGTGGACTGTGAGACCAAAGTAAGGTGCAATGTATATATACAGTCATCCCTTGGTTTTCAATTGTCTCAGTTTTCACCGATTTTGGTTTTCAATCACTTTTTTCGTGGAAAAATTGTCTCAGTTTTCACCGATGGTAGGGAACCTGTCCACCAGCCCCGCACATACAAAGCCCGCTAGACCACCACCCATGCACATTGTCACGCAGTCTAGCATTGTTTATGCTTGAGTGAATATCACCCCAGGAGTTCATACAAAACATTTATTAACAATTCATTGTTTTTGGCCCTTGATTATTGTGTGTGACTATTAAATAAGCTACCATGGGCCCAAAGAAAGCTCCTAGTACAAGTCCTTTGGTAAAGAAAGTGAGAAACACGATGGAGTTTAAGAGTGTAGCAGACATGCTGGGAGTGTAGCATGTATGCAGGGAGTGTAGCATGTATGCAGGGAATGTAGCAGGTATGCAGGGAGTGTAGCATGTATGCAGGGAGTGTAGCAGGTATGCAGGGAGTGTAGCAGGTATGTAGGGAGTGTAGCAGGTATGCAGGGAGTGTAGCATGAATGCAGGGAGTGTAACATGTATGCAGGGAATATAGCATGTATGCAGGGAGTGTAGGAGGTATGCAGGGAGTGTAGCAGGCATGCAGGGAGTGTAGTAGGCAGGGAGGGAGTGTAGCAGGCAGGGAGGGAGTGTAGCAGGCAGGGAGTGTAGCAGGCAGGGAGGGAGTGTAGCAGGCAGGGAGGGAGTGTAGCAGGCATGCAGGGAAGTGACCCCTGATAAGGACTTGGTACCTAAATTCCTTATGGAAGGGGATTCCCCTTTCAAAAACTAGGGTCTCTTCCCTCTCCCCTCCTCCCTCTCTTCTATCCAGCAATATCAGTCTTCAATAAAGGTAAGTGCCACATAGAGTTCATTCATTT
>WNWK01036324.1:0-19228 GCA_009830355.1 Cherax destructor | reverse complement strand
AAAAAGTGTTCAAAACTCGATTTGTTCGATTGCCAAGGCTTTCAAACTCGGGGTTCCACTGTACTTTAATATTTTACCATGTTATAATTGGAGATTAAGTTCTCAAACTATATTCTGTATCTAATTTCAATTAATTATTTTAAAGAATTTTACCTAATACAGTATTTTACATTTTTTTATTGTTTCTCTTCACAATCCTGAGGAAATACGTAATTTGTCCAGCTGAAAAATTCGATAAACAGTGTCGAGTTGTGAGTTGTCAGTGAACGATTTCACTAACATAAGTCCGTATATCTTCCAGTCATCATAAGAAAAACCAGCAGTGTTGTGGTGTAGGTAAAAACAAAAACAAATCTAAACCCAGTAGAGTGAACCATAAGTGCACGGATACCCAGGTGTTAAAGCGGGGCGAGGTTTTACCAGGGTGCAAGAAGTAAACAGGGTGCCAGAGGTAAACCAGGGTGCCAGAGGTACGGCCGCCGTACAGTAGGAGCTGCCAGAAGGACCGGTTTTTATCTCCAACACGCAAGTTACTCTGTTTAATCATCTTCCAGTGATCTGTCTCGCGTAACCCAGACAACCCCTACAGGATTCATTAAATAAGTGACACTGGATCTCGTCAGATCCAAGAAATAAGGGAACCATTGACTGATTCAAAACTGGTATCCGAGTCCGGATTCAAAAAGCGGACGGAGTTTTAAGGGACCTTATCAAACACCCAAACAATAACAGTAAGAATAACTTCTACGAGGTAAGATTGTCCAACATTTACACATGCAAATAAAATAGATACGATACAAATAGACGGATCACCACTTCAGGGAACCTATTAGTAGAATATACAGTAAAGCAACCAACAAAATCAATCATGAAACCCTGTGTAATATGCAACCAAACAAGCAAACGTTCCTCTGCATGGATTACATGCATCTTTTGTGGTAAATGCTGCCACGCCCCTTGTGTAGACATTCAAGACTCTACCACCCGATATATTTAACAAGGGAAGTGTTTTGGGTATGTCCAAATGAGACTGAACTGTGGAATAAAACCACATCGATATTAAAAGATGACAACACCAAATCGGACTTCATACAAAACATGACAGCTTTCTATAACAGTTGGGTCAGTAAAAAAACAGGGCCAGATGATGCTACCGCCCCGGTACAGATGTTGAAATGATACCCAATATATTTAAGAATGGGGAAATAAATGATGGTGACCTGAAGAGGGACAGTAGCTCTAGTGAAATAAATGATGGGGAAACAGGTGTAGACAAGGACACACACAAAACAGTGGTACAAACTAGCAATACCACGGTAGATAGTAAACAAGGGGATGCCCAGGGAAATAATGAAGATAAATTACGGAAACAGTTGAAGGCTCCATTGTTAGCAATAGTAACGAAGACAGACATGAGACAGGAACACACCCACCAATGGGGAACACAGTCACTAAAAACCAGGGCAAACGGAAACCAGGCCTATGTGAATATTATGCACTTGGTATCTGCAGGCATGGAAAATCTGGGAAATCAGATGGGACATGTAATTATGATCACCCCAGAAAATGCCGTTCCCATATGAAAACAGGCAAATGCAACCTCCCGTCCTGTAACTTTTCCACCCTGAAATGTGCCACACATCAATTCAGGAAAGACAGTGTTATAACTTATATTGCCAGGCATACCACCTAAAGGGTACGAGGCGACACAGAACATCCAGACCATGGCAAAATCAGGGTAGCCACAGCCACTCCGGAGAGAGAGGTTTTTAGTGCCAGGAAGGAAAAAAGCTGGCAGGAAATGACAGAAATTGTACACCAACTGCAATCATTTCTGGAGTGGAATCACAGTCAGTGGCCTCCACTCCATTACAACAGATATTAGAGCCAGGAAAAAAGACCCCCATACCACCAATACCACCAATCCAACTACATTCATCTTTGCTAATATACAAGGTCTAAAGCCAGCAACAAACAACAAGGTACCTTACATTAGTGGACTGCTTACAGAGTCAAATGCCATGTTTGCGGCTTTCACAGAGACCCACATAAGAGATCACTTGGACAATGAAATATGGATCCCGGGCTACAACCTATACAGGTGTGACAGAGTGAATAGGCAAAAAGGGGGTTGGCCTGTATATCACAGAGTCACTTATATGTTCAGAACTACTAAATGCCTCAAATGATGTAGTTGAAGTACTAGCAAAAAGGTCGAGAATCAAAACCTGGTCATCGTGGTTGTCTACAAGCCCCCGGATGCAACGTCCCAACAATTCCAGGAACAGCTTCTGAAAATTGACCACTGTCTGGAAAATCTTCCAGCTCCTGCCCCCAACATCTTGCTACTGGGGATTTCAACCTCAGGCACCTAAAATGGAGGAACATTGCAAACAATGTGGTAGCAGAGATAACACCAGGAGGCAGCTCAGATGAAAATTCACACATGCATGAACTTTTAAATCTCTGCACCAAGTTCACCTTAAACCAGCAAATAGTAGAGCCCACAAGATTAGAGAATACGCTGGACCTCATCTTCACCAACAATGATGATCTGATACGAAATGTCATCATATCAAAAACAATATACTCAGATCACAACATAATAGAGGTCCAGACATGCATGCGGGAGCTCCAGATCAACAAAATGTGATCAGCCGTGAGGGAGCTTTCTCCAAATTCAACTTCAATAACAAAAACATAAGGTGGGACCAAGTAAACCAAGTCCTAAATGATATAAACTGGGAAGATTGCCTAAGCATCACGGATCCCAACCTATGTCTTGAACAAATTAACTCTGTGGTACTTGAGGTTTGCTCAAGGCAAATTCCCTTAAGGAAAAGGAGGAGAAGATGCAAACTAGAAAGAGAGGCGCCCCCTATACAGACGAAGGCACAGAATAACGGAGCGGCTACAGGAGGCCAATATCTCTGAAATACGTAGGGAGACACTAGTCAGAGAAATAGCAAACATCGAATTAAAACTAAAGGAATCTTATAGGAATCAAGAGACACGGGAAGAACTAAGAGCCATAAATGAAATTGAAAGAAACCCTAAGTATTTCTTTTCCTATGCAAAATCAAAGTCGAGAACAACAACCAGTATTGGGCCCCTACTTAAACCGGATGGGTCCTACACAGATGACAGCAAGGAAATGAGTGAGTTACTTAAATCCCAGTATGACTCAGTCTTTAGCGAGCCACTAACCAGACTGAAAATCGAAAACCTAAATGATTTTTTCATGAGAGTGCCACAGAACTTGACAGACGCATGCCTTTCTGACATCATCACTACGCCAAATGACTTTGAAAAGGCAATAAATGACATGCCCATGCACTCCGCTCCAGGCCCAGACTCATGGAACTCCGTGTTCATCAAGAACTGCAAGAAGCCCCTATCACATGCTTTTAACATCCTATGGAGAGGGAGCATGGACACTGGGATCGTCCCGCAGCTACTAAAAACAACAGACATAGCCCCGCTCCACAAAGGGGGCAGTAAAGCAATAGCAAAGAACTACAGACCAATTGCGCTAACGTCCCATATCATAAAAATCTTTGAAAGGGTTCTAAGAAGCAAGATCGCCACCCATCTTGATACCCATCAATTGCACAACCCAGGACAGCATGGGTTTAGAGCAGGCCGCTCCTGTCTGTCCCAACTACTGGACCACTACGACAAGGTCCTGGATGCTCTAGAAGATAAACAGAATGCAGATGTTATATACACAGATTTTGCAAAAGCCTTTGACAAGTGTGACCATGGTGTAATAGCACACAAAATGCGTGATAAAGGAATAACAGGAAAAGTTGGTAGATGGATTTATAATTTCCTAACACATAGAACACAAAGAGTAGTAGTCAACAGAGTAAAGTCTGAGGCAGCTACTGTGAAAAGCTCTGTTCCACAAGGCACAGTACTTGCTCCCATCCTATTCCTCATCCTCATATCAGACATTGACAGGGATATAAGCCACAGTGCTGTGTCTTCCTTTGCAGATGACACCCGAATCTGTATGACAGTGTCCACCGTTGAAGACACTGCAAGACTCCAAGCAGACATAAACCAAATCTTTAAATGGGCTGCAGAAAACAATATGAAGTTCAATGATGAGAAATTTCAATTACTCAGATACGGAAAACGTGAAGAAATTAAAATCTCATCGGAGTACAAAACTAATTCCAACCACACAATAGAGCGAAAACTAATGTCAAAGACCTGGGAGTGTTCATGTCAGAGGATCTCACCTTCAAGGACCATAACAATGTAGCAATTGCATCTGCTCGAAAAATGGCAGGATGGATAATGAGAACCTTCAAAACCAGGGATGCCAAGCCCATGTTGACACTTTACAGATCGCTTGTTCTATCTAGGCTGGAATATTGCTGCACACTAACTGCACCTTTCAAGGCGGGTGAAATTGCTGACCTTGAAAATGTGCAGAGAACCTTTACGGCACGCATAAGTGCGATAAACCACCTCAACTACTGGGAACGCTTGAAGTTCCTAAACCTGTACTCTCTAGAACGCAGGCGGGAGAGATACATTATTATATACACATGGAAAATTCTCGAGGCTTAGTACCAAACTTGCACACAAAAATCACTCCCTACGAAAGCAAAAGACTCGGCAGGCGATGTAACATTCCCCCAATGAAGAGCAGGGGTGCCACTAGCACGTTGAGGGACAACACAATAAGTGTGAGGGGCCCAAGATTGTTCAACTGCCTCCCAGCATACATCAGGGGATTACCAACAAGCCCCTGGCTGTCTTCAAGCAGGCACTGGACAGGCACCTCAAGTCGGTACCTGATCAGCCGGGCTGTGGTTCGTACGTTGGACTGCGTGCGGCCAGCAGTAACAGCCTGGTTGATCAGGCTCTGGTCCAACAAGAGGCCTGGTCACGGACCGGGCCGCGGGGGCGTTGACCCCTGGAATTCTCTCCAGGTAGACTCCAGGTTGCTACACTCCCTGCATGCCTGCTACACTCCCTGCATGACTGCTACACTCCTTGCATGCCTGCTACACTCCTTGCATGCCTGCTACACTCCCTGCATGACTGCTACACTCCCTGCATCCTTGCTACACTCCCTGCATGCCTGCTACACTCCCTGCATCCCTGCTACACTCCCTGCATCCCTGCTACACTCCCTGCATCCCTGCTACACTCCCTGCATCCCTGCTACACTCCTTGCATGCCTGCTACACTCCCTGCATGCCTGCTACACTCCCTGCATCCCTGCTCCACTCCCTGCATCCTTGCTACACTCCCTGCATGCCTGCTACACTCCCTGCATCCCAGCTACACTTCCTGCATCCTTGCTACACTCCCTGCATGCCTGCTACACTCCCTGCATCCTTGCTACACTCCCTGCATGACTGCTACACTCCCTGCATGACTGCTACACTCCCTGCATGACTGCTACACTCCCTGCATGACTGCTACACTCCCTGCATCCCTGCTACACTCCCTGCATTCCTGCTACACTCCCTGCATCCTTGCTACACTCCCTGCATCCCTGCTACACTCCCTGCATCCCTGCTACACTCCCTGCATCCCTGCTACACTCCCTGCATCCCTGCTACACTCCCTGCATCCTTGCTACACTCCCTGCATCCTTGCTACACTCCCTGCATCCCTGCTACACTCCCTGCATCCCTGTATAGTTGCGGACCGATTGTCCCACTTTATACACGTCACACACTTTGATATCACTCCATATTACGAAGTGAAGTAATTAACTCCGGTCTGGCTGACGTAATTGCCAAACTCCCATAGCCATCGCCGCCTGATATCTGGCCTGTAGGCCATTCTACCCTTGACCGCCTCCCCTTTCTCTCTCTCTCTCAATCAGTCCCATATCATATTTCTAAACTATATAGCTATATAGTGGCTTATTTAGCAGTTGCAGGCACTAAAAACAGTGGAAAAATAACAAAATGTATGGTATGAATGTGTGGGTGGCGCTCACTCGCTGATAAACAATGGCACACTGACTCTGGATGGAGCGTTGTGCGGTCCCAGGGCACGTGTACGCATCCAAGATGAATAGCATTTTCCGAGCGGATCATCGTGTGCTGCAGGATTTTTTTTTATACTGCGTACACTGACCACACAGACCCATTCTTTCATATGTAGGCCTACCAGCAATATCCCGCTTAATTTGAAGCCGCTAGAATTTAGGCGTACTATTACGGCACCAACCTCTGCTCGTAAAACGTACTAGTACAGCACCGACCCCGAAAGGGTTAATATGTGTTTGTTGGTTAGCATAATACTTAGGAATGAAGAGAGAACCAACAATAAGGTCTCAGCACATGTGTGGAGAGACGGCTTGGGTCAGCATGTGGGTACGCTGTGCGTGGGTCATTGCCAGTCACGTGGGAGCGAGCGGTGTGTTGTGACCCAATAGGAGAGTTCTGACTATAATGGAGTCAGGAATTGGCGTTTACGACGGCCAACCGTAATTAATGGCCTCACTTCACAATGGGAAGTGCTGTAAATGTTCTCTGTGAATAATGTGAAACATTAAGTCCAGGAAACCACTATAATAGGGTGAAAAAATTGTTAATTAGTGAACGCCGCCGCCATTGCGAGTATTCGGTGGTAGAAGTACATGTCGGTTTGATCTTTGTTCATCGGACACAAATATTAATGGAGCGACTGTGAACGAGTGTAAATCAGTGAGATATTAAGTCGCCGTGTGATCTGTGAAGAAATTCGGGATAATAAACTGAACTTAAGGGAATAGGCGAGACGATACAAGTCGCCATTTCCCGACTAATCATGTGACAAATTCTAAGTCCTGTCTTGAGGACCGCAGAGTTGTTAAAGCTTAATCAGGACACCCAATCCACCATCATCATCTTGCTGGGATACTTGTGTCCACCAGCAAGACAACGAGATCTATCGGAGGAAGACTGCCTCCTCCCCACAGTAAGTATTATTCTTATGGTAACTGCTGTAGCTGGCCAGTTAGGTATGTAATGTTAAGGAAAACTTACTGTGGATATGTCAATGACCTCTAGCGACCATCTGTGATACTGGGTGAGTGATGGTCTTATCGTGTTGGTGTGTGTATTCTCTACCCCTCTCCTTCTAATCGGTCCATTCCTATACAGTCCACATTTAATAATAACACCGTACCTATTGGTGTTATCCATTTCAATTTATATAACTGGTCAAGGATAGATGTGGTCTAGAGTGCGGGAAATATCGAAGGGAGCCGTTTCTGCGACCAGGGCGGCTTACGTTTTCCCATACACCTCGTGGGAGTGACTGTGGTAAATTAAACTGGCGGTCACCTCCCGTTGAGATTATTTGTTTGTAAGTGGCGGTGAAGCCCAGACAGGTAGTCTCGTAATTCCCCACAATTATTATTATTATTATTATGCACTATCATTATTATTATTATTATTATTATTATTATTATGCACTATCATTATTATTATTATTTTTATGCACTATCATTATTATTATTATTTTTATGCACTATCATTATTATTATTATGCACTATCATTATTATTATTATTTTTATGCACTATCATTATTATTATTATTATTTGAGTACAATTTCAGTACCTAATATTAGTGTCAGAACAAAGATTGTCTATGAAATCACAAGAACTACTATAAATTGTAATTATCAGAACATAAAAATTAGATAAAATAATAAAAAAAGAGAAAAAATGGTATATCGGCAACAATTCTGCAAGCAGCAGGACTCCTGTTGCTGTCAGGTGAGCATTCAGTGCCAACTTCTCTGCCTCATATCTCGGTAAGTACTGACCCTAAATTTTTTTTTTATCCTATAACACTTAAAAAAATGTGCTCTTTATTTCTATAAAAGAAAATAATTTTTTTTTTCAAAATATTCGGGGCACTGGGCGAGTGAACGTATATATACGTTTGGACCGTTTAAGGGTTAAGACTACAAATGTTTTAAGGTAAGTAATGAATGTACTGTGTATGTATTTTACTTTTTTTGTGTTTTTTAATGCCTAGTTCTATTACTAACTTAATATAAGTTAGTGTAAACTTGTTGTCTGGCATTTATATGAATTTATAAGAATTTATAAGTGGAAAAATGGCGTTTTGCTTTCTGGCGGCAGCCTGGAACCTAACCTGCCGTATAAGTTGGACCCTACTGTATTTGGAAATGTACCCTTAAGTTTGTCTTTTGAAATTAATTTATAAAGTTCAGCATGTCTGAATCTGGTTTTAACAGTTTTTGTTGTGCTAAACTTAAGGCACACATATGCGTGAAACTGTTGAAACTCAGCATAGAGACTAGTGTCCAAGTCCTTTGGTTAACTATCAATTAGCTTTTGAGAACACCAAGATACACCTCTCTTCTTCTCATCTGTCTGCTATTTCTTTGTACAGTGATACCCCGAGTTTCGAACAGCTCCCAACTTGAACAATTATGTAAGTGTGTTATTGTAAGTTCTTTTGTAAGTGTATTTTTGGGGGTCTGAAACGGACTAATCTAATTTACATTATTCCTTATGGGAACAAATTCGTTCGGTAATGGCACTCGAACAGCCTTCTGGAACGAATTATGGCTGAAACTTGGGGTACCACTGTACATCTATCCTCATCTGTCTGCTATTTCTTTGTACACCTCTCCTCATCTGTCTGCTATTTCTTTGTACACCTCTCCTTTTCTTCTCATCTGGGTTTCTAGTTTGTTAACAGTTGTGTAAAAGCTGGCAATATGAAATTTATCTCTGGCATTCAGATCTACTTCTGGTGCATAATAATAATAATAATAATAATAATAATAATAATAATAATAATAATAATAATAATAATACTTTATTGAGACATGGTACAATGATACATGGTTGGGTAGACAAGATACATAGTTATTGATGAGATGTACATGCCAAAAGCCCCTAATATGCTGTGCATTGCGGGCATTCTTAGGACTACTTAATTATAGACTACATGGTAAAAAGTTATGGTTGATAATTAATAAAATAAGTATAATTGCATATCTAAGTTATAAAGTTTGATTATAAGTTGAACATATCAATTAGTTGTAGCAATGCAACTAATTGAGTGAGATCATTTAAAACATATCAATTAATTGTAGCAATGCAACTAATTGAGTGAGATAACAATTTAAAACAATTAATTGCATTGCAGTTACAGTTTACGTGGTCATTATAATGTAAATGTTATGGAAATAGTTAGCTTAGTATGCATTATTCATAACAGGTTTTTACATTTAATTGATTAGTCAGGTTTTTACAGTAAGTGATTATTCTACTTTGTTGAGAATGATTGATATTGAGCACTTAGGTTTGGGTGAGAAGGTGGTTTTTTAGCATCGTTTTGAATTGGGGTAAAGGCAGGGTTTCTTTGGCAATGACAGGTAATGAATTACAAATTTTCGTGCCTTTTATATGCATTGAGTTTTTACATAGTGTTAGATGGACACGGGGAACATCGAGGAGTGATCTGTGTCTAGTGTTATGGTCATGTGTCCTGTTAAAATTGGTAAGGAGAAGTTTGAGTGGTGGGTTAATATTTGCATAGAGTGTTCTATGTATGTAATAGGCACAGTAAAAAGTATGGATGTCTTGTATGGTGAGTAAGTTTAGGTTTTTGAATATTGGTGGAGTATGTTGTCTGGAGTGTGAATGTGTTATTATTCTATCTGCTGCTTTTTGTTGTGTTATTAGTGGTCTGAGATGAGTTATTGATGTAGAGCCCCATGCGCAGATGCCATAGGTGAGGTAGGGGTAAATAAGTGAGTGATATAGGGTAAGGAGAGCTGGTTGTGGAACATAGTACTACCATATCTTGGATAGTATTCCCACGGTCTTTCAGACTTTCTTGGAAATTTGTTACATGTTTGAGCTGCACTGTAATCAAGATCTTGTAGTACAGTGGACCCTCTAATTTTGTGATTAATCCGTTGCAGAGTGTCTGCCGAAAGTCAAAATTCACGAAAATCGAAACCATTTTCCCCATAAGAAATAATGTATATCCAATTAATCCGTTCCAGACACCCGAAAGTATTAATCAAAAATAATTTTTTTAGAGATTAAATATAGATTTACATACAGAAAAGAATGACAAATCAATAAAAAGCAATAATAACATCACACTTACCTTTATTGAAGACTCTTGTTGGTGTATGGAAGACGGGAGGAGGGGAGAGGGAGGAGAAGTTACTATTGTTTGGAAGGGGAATCCCCTTCCATAAAGACTTTAGGTACCAAGTCCTTATCCTGGGTTACTTCCCTTCTTTGTCTTTTACTGGCACTAGGACCAGATTGAGTCTGGACCCCTGTTGCACAAAAAATCTGTCCAGAGAGGTCTGTTTCTGGCATCTCTTAAAGACTTGCAGACATGGTTTGCAACAGCTTTGTTAGGGAGATATTTCTCCACAAAACGTTGCAACTCACTCCACTTTGCACACATGTCCTTAATCACTGAAGAAGGCACATTCTTCCCTCTCTCTTCCTCCTCCTCTGAAGCAATTTCCTGGCAGTGCCTTTTCCTCCTGAGTGATGTAGGTTCTCTTTGGCATTTTCTTAAAAAAAGAGGCCTGTTTCATCACAATTGAACACTTGTTGGGGGAGGAATCCTTCATCCTCTATGTACACCTTGAATTCATGCTCAAATTTTTCAGCCGCATGTTTGTCTGAACTTGCAGCCTCACCATGCCTTACAACAATGTGTATGCCACTACACTTCTTGAATTTTTCAAACCAGCCTTTGCTGGCCTTAAATTCACTAACATGGGCACTCATTCTAGGCATTTTCTTTACGAGATTGTCATGCAACTGCCTTGCCTTTTCGCAAATTATCGACTGCATAACACTATCTCTTGCTAACTGTTTTTGGTTGATCCTCACCAACAACAACTTCTCAACATCTTCGATTATTTGCGATCTCTTTTTGTTAGCATATTTACCCCTTTTGCAACATCAGCTTCCTTGATTTCCTTTTTCTTCGCCATGATGGAAGTGATCATTGAATGGGGCTTCCCATACATCCTGCCAAGGTCGGCCACACGTACTCCACTTTCATATTTTTCTATGATTTTTTTCTTTAATCCTATCATGTTTCTCACCTTCTTTACCAAAGGGCTAGCACTAGGAGCCTTCTTTGGGCCCATGGTGGCTTATTTAGCAGTTGCAAGCACAAAAAACAATGGATTATTACGAAATGAACGCGTGGGGTGATGGTCACTAGCCGAGAAACAATGCTAGACTGACTCTGAATGGTGTGTGGGAGACTTTGTGAGCGCGTGGCCACTGGGGACATGTTCCATACGACTGCCGAATTCAGAGGGAAATCACGAAAATAGAGGCTATATTTTGACAAAAAAGTTGCCGATAATCAAAATTCACGAAAAAAAGAGACTCACGAAATTAGAGGTATTACTGCACTTCCTTTGCAAGTGCTTGAAATCTTTCAAAGTTATCTCTTAAAGTGTATAATTGGTCAGTTAATGACCCATACAAATCTGCACATTTTCAAGTTCATATCCTCATTTTACAGAACTTGACTTGTTCTATGAAACTTTTGGCAAAATTTCATCCCACATGATCAACATAAACAAATTCCAGTTGTTGTATCTTATTTGCAATATTTTCTGCTTCTCTTCTAGTGTCTCCCTTTTGTGACTGGTTTTAAGCTTGACATTCTAAAGCTTCCAAAATCTTTAAGAAAGACTTCAGAATTACTGCTGTTGCCATAGCATGTGCCTCCCATCTGGTATCAGAGGGATTTTAACACTTTCATATCCAAGACAAACTTTAAAGAATTTTTTCCCATGGCTTATTATGTAGGACTTCTTGTGCAGTTAACTAATCATAAGTACAATAAGAAAGATAGCTAATCACAGTTGGTCTATTAAAAAAGAATTACATATTATTTAAACAAGTCCAATGACTTTTAGTTTTGTGGAGTGACTGAATAGAGATGGAGAAGACAGAGTAAGTTATTTAAATTACAATAGAGGAGGGGCAATCGCTTATACAGCAGGTTAGATTCCAGGCTACCTCAAGAAAGTGAAAATCACTGTAAAGTGAAAGTCTTTTTTTCACTTTCAAATGCATATAAAAGCCTGTTAACATGTTTACACTGTCATTTATTAAGTGAGTAATAGAGCATTACTTACCTTAAAATACTTACCTTACTTACCTTAAAATATTTTCATCCTTAGCTTATAGTGAGTGGTGAATATATTTATTGTAGGAAGTCCGAATAATTGAAGAATGTGTATAACTGAAAACCACTGCATTAGCAAAACACTGTAAAGTGAAGGCTAGAAAAAGAATAGGGACAGACTTTGATGAAAGCTGATTTTGTATGATATAGCATATTCCCATCTGGATTACACTGAGATAAGGTGATTTTTAACAATAGTTCTGAATCGATTGGCAGATAGTGGCCCTTTTAATGCTTCAGGCAGGGAGTTTCAGATCTTATGCATATTGAGATTTTACACAGGTAGAATCATACATGGGGGATGTCGAAGAGGTTTTTGTGTCTAGTGTTATGCCTGTGTGTTCTGTTGTCAAGTCCATTCGTTCGCTAGGCTTTCTCAACTTATTAACCTCACTTCAAAACTTTTTATTTTCTCAGTAAAATTTGTTGACAGCATCTCACCCACTCATTTGCTCTCCTTTTACATTCTTTCACCACTCTCTTAACTTCGCTTTTTTCCTCCATATATTCCTCCCTCTTTATATCACTTTTACTTTGTAAAAACCTCTCATATGCTAACTTTTCCTCTCTTATTACTCTCTTTACCTCGTCATTCCACCAATCGCTCTTCTTCCCTCCTGCACCCACGTTCCTATATCCACAAACTTCTGCTGAACAACATAACACTGCATTCTTAACCCTTTGGGGGTTAGAATAGAGAATCTTTAGATAGAGAATCTTTTTCCGATCATAACGACACCAAAAGTTTGAAATTTGAATGAAAACTTACGGAATTATGCTCTCGCAAAGTTATCGGTCTCGAAGATGTTTACGCATCAGCGATTTCACCCACTTTGAGCCCTATTTTTGACCAATTTCAATTTTGCAGTCCACTAAAATCATAGCTATTTCGCTAGAACTTGATTTCTTCTATCGATTGAGTACAAGAAACCGCCTATTTACCAATTACAACTAACCAAAATAATGGTCAGAAAATTACAATTTAGCCAATTTCACACAAATTTCAAACGATGCCAATTTCAAAATAGAGTCCAGAATAAACAAGGCAGAAATTCCTGGCACTAAAATAACATCTTCTCTGTTCATTAGTCACGTCTCCAGGTCCCTCTTACATTACTTTTGCTTTCCATTTTGAATTTTTATTCTCACAAAAAATAGAAGATTTACTGTTATGTATACAACTGCATCATTGTAAAAATAGTATAAATAATATCAGCGCACTTGTGCAAGAATATTAGACTTGCCAGTTGATGTGTATTGGACGCATGGTGTGATTTGTTTACTCTTGAACATCGGCGAAAATCGAACATTTTCGCTACTTTGAGCTCAATTTCAAGGTACTTGTCATTGTCAAACCAATCAAATTCATCTCTATTTCTGTAATATATCTTCCATTCTATCACTTGAGACCAAGAAAACGAGAATAGTACATTAATAAATACCTTACGAAAATAGACTGCAAAATCGGTTTTAAACGAAAAAAACGGTCGGAGTTTTTTTTTTCTCATTATACAGTGTGTGGTGCAGGACTTTTTTTATACTGCGCATACTGACCACATCGACCCATTCTTTAATATGTAGGCCTACCAGCCGTTTCCTGCTTAATTTGAAGCCGCTAGAATTTACTCGTACTAGTACGGCACCAACCCCTGCTCGTAAAATGTATTAGTACGGCACCGACCCCGAAATGGTTAAGGGGCATAGGCAGAGTTAATGAAAAAAAATTCAAAATTCGAAAAAAATAAGAATAAAAATTTTTCTTTTGGTGCAATCCATTAGTTCATACCATTTTTTTAAGTATTTTTATAGCAATTTTAAATTGTATTCAATGACGTCAGGAAAATGACACAATGCCATGTTGTATTACATTTTTTTTTTTATTTTCAAATATTATTATAGTTTTGTGTCAGTTTTAAGAAAATACACTACATGGCATCTTTTCTGAGGCTCCTAGACTGGTCAGGACAGTGTCGCCACTCAGGCAGCCTTGTAGTGCCGAGGAGACTGCATGTTGCTCGCTTGCATGACTAATGATGTTTCACATCAATAGATTTTTATAGATATTATTTTGCTATTTTTCTCAAAAGTAAGTTATTCTCCTCATGTTTTTTTCAATCATCCAACTATTAGTTGCAACAACCTTTACCATTCATATTTTTATTTTTTCCAAAAATATTTCTTATTAAAAAACAAAAAAACAAAATTCAATATTTTTTCAAGATAAAAGATATTGACATTTTGGTCATATCAAGTTGTATAATTGTTCTGTAATGTCTTATACATATGTACTGTAATACCTTTGAAAGGAACTTGACTAAATAAATCAACAACCAAATTGTTGTCCTGTGAGAAAACTGGTTTTGGGTCAGGACAATAATTTTAATTCTTAAAGTTTTATAGCTTAAAAGGAATATGAAATTATTCAGATGTTCAATTAAGATTTATGACTACTACTCAGTAGAATTTGGGCATTAATTTACATTTTACAATATATACAACCTATGAGCACCAAAAAAATAAGTATTTCTTGTTAAAATTGTGATTTTGGGAGATATTAGTGAAAGAATAAACCATAGTATGGGTGGGGTTCGAACTCATGGCAAGTGAGTTGTAAAACTCAAGGCCAGCACGTAAGCCACTGGCCAGCTGGCTACATAAGAGTCATCCAACTAGGTAAATTTATGCGAATAGGGAGGTTAGCATGGGTCCCACTGTGACATGCAAGTTTTTACAAATGAATCTCCTGCCAGCATGGCCATGATGAACTCTTGCTCAAGTCCCCCTCAAAGCCGTCATAATAACTCTGGAAATCATAATAACACGATTGCAAAAAAACCATGGTACGGGTGGGTTCAAGCCCCACCTCTACTGTGGTTTGTTTTTAATCGTGTTTTCATTTCGAGTTATTTTGGCGGCTTTGAGGGGACGAGCAAGAGTTCATCATGGCCATGCTGGCAGGAGATTCATTTGTAAAAACTTGCATTTGTCACAGAGGAACCCATGCTAACCTCCCTATTGCGCATAAATTTACTTAGTTGGATGACTCTTATTATAGCCAGCTGTATTACAATTTCGTGAGTCAAGATATTAGTGAAAATAGTACATTTATTTTGGTTGTGCATCACGTCTAAGCCACTTATCACTTAGTACCAAGTTGTACCACATGGTGGCTGACTGCGAAGACACAGTAGGGCTAAGTTGCTTTAAGTTACTTTAAGCTGGGTTCGGTCTGTTTCATAACCCTAGATGCTAAAAGTATATTATCGTTATTTGGTAGATTCTGGCCATTAATTATAGTTCGAATTGTACAATATTATATTAATTTTAAAGCTGAGATATTTTTTTGTTGATCATGACTATCATCATAATAAACCTTGGTCATAAACTATCATCATAATATATATCATATCATAACTATCAAGATAAACCTTGATCATAAAATATCACCAAAATAAAACTTAATTATAAACCATCATGAACAATATTTACATTATGGAGTGTGAAGATAAGAGGCAGCGAGACCAGCAGCACCTTAGCCTCATTATATGTGTTAACAACATGTTGCTGTTGAGGCCACCTCCTGGAGGTCACAGTGGAAGTCGTGTTGAGGCCACCTCTTGGAGGTCACAGTGGAAGTCGTGTTGAGGCCACCTCCTGGAGGTCACAGTGGAAGTCGTGTTGAGGCCACCTCCTGGAGGTCACAGTGGAAGTCGTGTTGAGGCCACCTCCTGGAGGTCACAGTGGAAGTCGTGTTGAGGCCACCTCCTGGAGGTCACAGTGGAAGTCGTGTTGAGGCCACCTCCTGGAGGTCACAGTGGAAGTCGTGTTGAGGCCACCTCCTGGAGGTCACAGTGGAAGTCGTGTTGAGGCCACCTCCTGGAGGTCACAGTGGAAGTCGTGTTGAGACCACCTCCTGGAGGTCACAGTGGAAGTCAAGGCCACCTCCTGGAGGTCACAGTTGAAGTCGTGTTGAGGCCACCTCTTGGAGGTCACAGTGGAAGTCAAGGCCACCTCCTGGAGGTCACAGAGGAAGTCAAGGCCACCTCCTGGAGGTCACAGTGGAAGTAGTGTTGAGGCCACCTCTTGGAGGTCACAGTGGAAGTCAAGGCCACCTCCTGGAGGTCACAGTGGAAGTCAAGGCCACCTCCTGGAGGTCACAGAGCAAGTCAAGGCCACCTCCTGGAGGTCACAGAGGAAATAATGACTAAATCCGGAGTAAAAACGAAAAATGTTCTTCCTTGTTTCTTTCTTTGTTGGGGTTATGAGGGCCACTGACAGCTTACGCTGTATCGAGCCCGACTGCTCGATGGTACGAGGAAGATTTGTTGCCCAAGGCTGAGCCATGAAAGAAAAGGAACAAAAGTTCCTTTGTAAATACTAGATAGAAACTTGAAAGTTTCCTATTAGGTCCGGTGGACCCCCTTGCCAAGCCCCAGCAAGGCGGGACCCCCCCACACCCCCACCTGAGTACAGTAACCGGCTTCCCACCAAAGACCGTTAAATAATTATCCGCAGAGCGGAAAAAAAATTGAGCTGGCTAAAAGTAAGGCGATGAACAGGTGCCCCTCCTGTAGAGTGCCAGGAGGGCAAAATAGATGAGGACAAGCGTCCCAGAGAGAACGGGGGAAATTTGTCACTGATACTCAGGCGAGAGAGAGACGTCGACACTCGACGAATGATAATGTTATTGTTATGGTTGTGGTTTTGGGGGTGACTAAAGCTCGCATCTCACTGAACACTGTCTTGCCTTCATTGCTCTTTACTTTATAATTTGTTCATGATTGTAACCATGTATAAACGTAAGTAAGTAAATTTACTTACATGTTTCATTACCTTTGTAACTTGTGAGTTCATTACCTTTGTAACTTGTGAGTTCATTACCTTTGTAACTTGTGAGCTCATTACCTTTGTAACTTGTGAGTTCATTACCTTTGTAACTTGTGAGTTCATTACCTTTGTAACTTGTGAGCTCATTACCTTTGTAACTTGTGAGTTCATTACCTTTGTAACTTGTGAGTTCATTACCTTTGTAACTTGCTCAGCTATCAAAACTTTGGGGTCCAGTCCCTGGACCCATTATGTACCTCTGTAATCTTTTGACTACCGCCCACAGGATGGGTATGGGGTGACTACCACAACAGGATGGGTATGGGGTGACTACCTCCCACAGGATGGGTATGGGGTGACTACCTCCCACAGGATGGGTATGGGGTGACTACCGCCCACAGGATGGGTATGGGGTGACTACCGCCCACAGGATGGGTATGGGGTGCATAATAAAGATATTAAACAACACAACTGAGCTTTGAATGTGGTCGTTGTAGCTGGGTTATTCAGGGCCACCACAACAGCACTATGTTCACTATAACACAGCACTATCGTCACTATTTAACACAGCACAATCTTCACTATAACACAGCACTATCGTCACTATTATAGCAGACCATACTCACTATATAACACCATACAGTATAACTATCACTATATGGTGCCTATGCGAACATTCTTGTGGTGTATAAATATATTTAGTTGAATATATTTAGTTATCCCTCGCTGGTCCAGTGGTCAGAGTATCCCTCTAGAGTTGCAAGAGTCAAGCGTCGCAGGTTCGAGCCCCGCTAGTATCAAATAGATAAGTGAAGGGGAGAGAATGGACGTGGAAGAACTTGGTGTTTACCACCCTCTCATGGAGGCCACCACATCATTGCGAGGATTTGATATCATAACCATCGTTAGTGACACGCCTCGTGCGTTCGGTAAAGTGTGTGAAGTCTGTTTCACCGATGAATTATTTCTGCAGCCTCCTGTACCCAGAGGTCAAGGTCGTATTATACTGATGCAAGAACACAACGGACTCCACTCCGTGTCTGTGTATGTCTGCCTGGATGGCACCTTAGTCTACTATAACGGTGGCGATTATTAGAAGATCGGCAAAAAAATGATGAAAGATTATTTCAAAATGAACCGCGGCTCCTTCACAAGACTTGTAATCATTGGTGACGTAGAACAGAACGGCGGTACCTGTGCCTACCTCGCTCTATCATTCATGGACATAGTTGTCAGTTCCGGCCTCACCGACCCCTTTGACATCGCCCACTGGTTCCGCATTAGAATGAAATACTTCCCGGATATTACGGCAATCAACATAGTCAACTCAATGCTCACTGAATTCAAGAATGATATTGATACTTCCTGCGATGATATCATGGAGAGTGTATTGAATGAAGATATTAAAATTCATGTAGTTGAAACTAGGAAGAAGGTTACCCCTGTTAAACGACCACTGGCCAGCGAGATGACCCCCCCAAGCCCACAACACAAGAAGCTAAGAGTGTGAGTTACGAGTGTGTATAAAGTGTGTAGTGTGTGTGTGTGTGTAGTGTGTGTGTGTAGTGTGTGTGTGTGTGTGTAGTGTGTGTGTGTGTGTAGTGTGTGTGTAGTGTGTGTAGTGTGTGTGTGTGTAGTGTGTGTGTGTGTGTAGTGTGTGTAGTGTGTGTGTGTAGTGTGTGTGTAGTGTGTGTGTAAGTGTAGTGTGTGTGTAGTGTGTGTGTGTGAAGTTTTAGTTAGTTTTTTAGTTTGATATTACATTAAGTTTTACAACCTGCATGAATTGTATCACTGTAGGCAACAAGAGCATTTCACCCCTCCATGGAAGATGTGTTCATTTAATATCACATACCTGCAAGTCCCTCCCAAGAACTCATTGCTAGTAATCCCTTCCAAATCACTTGTTAAAGCAACTGCTCAAGAAGAAATTTCTCGCCTAGCTTGTAGTAATAAGTTTCTCAAGTTATATACACTGGGGTGGATCTAAACAGGAGCTTCTGGCAGGGCTGCATCTGCTCTACCACCTTTAAAAAAGAACAATAATAATTTTTTTGAACTAGGCATATGAATTAACAACTGGGCGTCTACACTGCAAACCAATTGTTTGCAATCCAATGGCACTAAAGCTAATTTTTGGGCACTGGGGTTTTTACTCTTTCATCATTACTTTCTATGTCATCATTGAAGGCTCTTGATTCATATAATGAC